>JACEFZ010005599.1:470000-533159 GCA_014155875.1 Cepaea nemoralis | reverse complement strand
AATAATCAATTGATTATGTGGTTGTTTCGGGATTTGAAATTTAAATATTGAGCACAACCCACTACTGGCAACGCCGACCGCATTCTGATATGAACCTAAGGCCTATCCACGTAAATATGGAAGCACTATACTCGAGTTTCGCCCTCATTTGAGCTCGTCAGTAGTGCATATCCCTGACCGGATCCGGAAACAGTCCCGGATCACGCGTGTGAAGCGGGTGTGTAACCACGCGGCACACACTGGACACACCAAATTATCACAACAGAATATCACAACGCTACCCATCGTAGGCTATGCTCAAGATTGCCCAATCGCCGCGACCGACGTCCGTCAATCGATGGGACCCGAACGATCAGGACTTCTCACTGGCAAGGAACACCAGGCCTCCTAAATCCAGTGAGCAATAATCAATTGATTATGTGGTTGTTTCGGGATTTGAAATTTAAATATTGAGCACAACCCACTACTGGCAACGCCGACCGCATTCTGATATGAACCTAAGGCCTATCCACGTCAATATGGAAGCACTATACTCGAGTTTCGCCCTCATTTGAGCTCGTCAGTAGTGCATATCCCTGACCGGATCCGGAAACAGTCCCGGATCACGCGTGTGAAGCGGGTGTGTAACCACGCGGCACACACTGGACACACCAAATTATCACAACAGAACATCACAACGCTACCCATCGTAGGCTATGCTCAAGATTGCCCAATCGCCGCGACCGACGTCCGTCAATCGATGGGACCCGAACGATCAGGACTTCTCACTGGCAAGGGACACCAGGCCTCCTAAATCCAGTGAGCAATAATCAATTGATTATGTGGTTGTTTCGGGATTTGAAATTTAAATATTGAGCACAACCCACTACTGGCAACGCCGACCGCATTCTGATATGAACCTAAGGCCTATCCACGTAAATATGGAAGCACTATACTCGAGTTTCGCCCTCATTTGAGCTCGTCAGTAGTGCATATCCCTGACCGGATCCGGAAACAGTCCCGGATCACGCGTGTGAAGCGGGTGTGTAACCACGCGGCACACACTGGACACACCAAATTATCACAACAGAACATCACAACGCTACCCATCGTAGGCTATGCTCAAGATTGCCCAATCGCCGCGACCGACGTCCGTCAATCGATGGGACCCGAACGATCAGGACTTCTCACTGGCAAGGAACACCAGGCCTCCTAAATCCAGTGAGCAATAATCAATTGATTATGTGGTTGTTTCGGGATTTGAAATTTAAATATTGAGCACAACCCACTACTGGCAACGCCGACCGCATTCTGATATGAACCTAAGGCCTATCCACGAACAAATACGAATAACAAATGAATAACAAATGACATCTCGTTCGGAGATAATGACAAATGACATCTCGTTCGAAAAGAACGTCAAACTACTGAGTATAAAGATTTCCAACTAAAACAACCTTTGTTGTTTGTTATTGGCGCTGGCTCGTGGATTAGCTTTCCCTATTAACAGTGTCCCTCGCCATCAGTCGAACCCACTCCCACTTCATATGTAACCTGGGGTTTGATCGCAACGTCCTGCAACATTATGTATTTTTATGTCAAGTGTGGTGCGCATGCCAAGCGGTGTTCCTTGTCTTGGAATCGCTTTCATTTCCTGGAGTACTTTAACTGATTCAGTGCACAAGGATAATATATCGTTAAATCTGGCCTCCCATTTGGACAGAAGGACGATATATCGCCATGCTAGGGCCATCGTGTTATTTATTTTGTTTCGTGGTATCTCCTGTGATAGTTTCAATGCTCAGTAAACGGAAATTTACATTTTAATATATTTGTTTTTTTCCCATTTGATTGTGTACCATTTTTGGTTCAAACCTACTTTGTATTTGGTAATGTTAATTTGTGTGCGCTCGCTCGCTTTGAGCGTAAACCATACACGCTGCTTCTAGCTTTCCCTATTACCAGTGTCCCTCGCCATCTAGTAAACCTAGTTCGACTTCAGAGGTAGTTGTAATTTACGTCCCAAAGTCATTGAAGAGAAGTCAACAGTTTAGTCCAACTGACCATAAAAGGGTTTAAACCACCTACCTCAGCATCAGCACACTGGATGTTTAACAACGGGCGCTCTTATCCATTCGACCATGGTGGTCTCACTGAATCAGCCAATGTTTCCGAGGCTGTATCAGGCTGTATCAAGCTGTATTAGGCTGTCTCAGGCTGTATCAAACTGTATTAGGCTGTATCAGGCAGTATCAAGCTTTATTAGGCTGTATCAGGCAGTATCAGGCTGTACTAGGCTAAACCTAGCTGTATGAGGCTGTATCAGGATGTATCAGGATGTATCAGGCTGTATCATGTTGTATCAGGCTGTATCAGGCTGTATCAAGCTGTATCAGGCCGTATCAAACTGTATCAGACTTGTCAGGTTGTATTAGGCTGTGCCAGGCTGTGTCAGGCTGTATCAACCTTTGTAGGTGTAATTCCTTTGGTCTACTCAGCTCTAGATAAGACTGATCCTAATGTTCTACGGCTCCCTGGCAGACTACTTACTAATTTTCATATTACAGGGAGAAGTCAGCGTGGCCGAATAGATAAGGACGCTGGCTCTTAAACTTCCGGTGTGCTGTTGGCGAAGTAGCCAACAGTAGACACAGGTCAGTTGGACTAAAATGTGACCTTCTGGTCCCTGGCATGGGAACGTGAATTACAAGTACCTCAGAGGTCGGAGTGGGAAAACACTTTCCAATTGAATAAGTAAACGCTTTAGATGATGGTGTAGGTTAGAACTCACTTTCATCTTTATTTTCAATTAAACTTACATACCGTTTCTGGAGTGAGTAAAGTCGCGTGGTATTTGAATTGGAACAACCGTGCCAGCTTGCAAAGCAATAGTCAATATGTATCTGTATGTGGGAAGTATAGAATATATTTCTTGTGTTTACATCAAAGAAATATTTACTTGTAACAAGTCGGTAGGTTTTTTTTGCTATTTATTGAGCGAGTGTTTGAATATGAAAATTAACGGTTAGATTTCTATCAATGACAAGGCCCAGTAATGTACGTTCAGTTAATCGTTCTGGTGGTATGTTACCGATGCAGTGTTGATGGGTTCTCTGTGAATTCAAAGTGCGCAATTTTTGTCTTATTGTAATGGTCATGTATTTTATTTTATTAATGTTTATTTGCACATGGCTTGCATAGTTTTACTTAACTGTATTGTTTAATTCCAGTTGCTGGATGGGAGGGAGGGACAGACAGAGAGAGAGAGAGAGAGAGAGAGAGAGAGAGAGAGAGAGAGAGAGAGAGAGAGAGAGAGAGAGAGAGAGAGAGAGAGAGAAACAGACAGACAGAGAATCAAATAGAATGTGTGAGAGAGTGGAGATAAAGACTAAGTGAATGATAGTGAAAGAGCCTGGGAGAGAGAGAGATGAACTGAAAAAGTAAGAGAAAGTGAGAGGGTCTGCAGGAGAACTTTACAGTGAAACAGAGAGAGAGTGGGTGTACGATTTAATAAAAGAGTATGAGAGTGGAGGAAACTGAGAGTGAGTGAGCGAACTTCAGAGAAAGAGAGAGAGAGAGAGAGAGAGAGAGAGAGAGAGAGAGAGAGAGAGAGAGAGAGAGAGAGAGAGAGAGAGAGAGAGGTGGGGGGGGGGCCGAGAGAATCTGAACAAAATGGTAAAAATGTTATCGAAATACATCTGCCATTCATACCAACTACCTGTACAGCCGTCAAACTTTCCTGATCAACCATCTCAAACTTAAATTAATACAAACACTACAAGTTACCAACAAATGTGCTGATCATAACTCCTTTGCGTACCCTTACCTAACTCGGCAATTAAACCTCCAAGAAATAATTACCCTTGCTTTGGTAAATAATCTACCACGAACAGTTCTTACTCATTACATCCTGCAGACTATTAAGCTAAAACTGAACGCAGTCTGCGTTGAAAAACACATCTGCAGAAATGCCAACTCTTATCGCGTGAAACGAGAAGTGGAAACAGAACAAACATGTTAGATAAGTCTCTGGCCCGCGGATGTGCAGATTAAAACCACAGATATGCAAGTACACTGTACGAATATCGTACACGCCACGGTACGTTGTGTGGATGACAGGTATCTGTCTACCTACCTACCTACCTACCTACCTACCTACCTACCTAACCAGAGAACCCAACCACTCACCTACCTACCCATTTACCAACTAACCTGCCTGCCTGCCTACCTTCCTATATACCTAATATTATTTAACTACTTACCTCCTTGACTGTCTGTCAATCTGCCTGCCCGCCTGTCTGTTTGCTTGCAAGTCTTTCTGTCTGCCAGTCTGTCTGTCAGTCTGTCTACCTACCCACCAACCTGTCTATCCTTCTGACTGTCTGCCGATCCACTTACCTACCTACATGTATGTCTGTCTCTTTGTCTACATGCTCGCCTGTCTGCCTGCCTACCTACATGTATGCCTGTCTCTTTGTCTACATGCTCGCCTGTCTGTCTGCCTGCCTTCATGTCTGTTTGGTTGTCTGTCTATACGTCCGTCTACATAATTTTGGCGAAGGGCTAACGAACGCAATTCGTAATCCCGCAAGCCACGTTCGAAACACAGCTGCAGGGCGATTTTTAAGCAGACCGCCTTGCACTGGCTTTAATAAAATAGTATACGTGCCGGTCATTAAAAATCAATGGCAAACAACTGAACGTAAACTTGCCAAGAAATCACAAAGCGTCCACCAAAAAAAATTATGATGATGACTGCGATGTCCTGTCAAGGATATGCAGCTAACTAACATAACCTATCTGCATGCCTGACTGTCTATGTTTTGTGAATTTTGATGTCGCTTTCTGTCAGTTCCCCTTTCGTTTAACTGAGTTGTTAGTCGTTCGAACGCTATGTCCGTGGAACCACTTGTCTGTCTTCTCATCTGTCCACCCATTATTATGTCGGTATCTTTAAAACCGTCTGCCGTCATGTCTGTCTTGTCTGATTATCCATATAATTTAATTGTCTGTGCACCTGTCTTCCAGGACACGCAACATCTTTCTATATATTTAAACCGCCTTTCCTAATATACAAAAACAAAAACAAAAACAAACAAATGCTGACACAATATTTTACATCTAACCACCAACCTATTGAAAGGATATTCACTTCACAAACACTTCAACAGATTTGAAGTGCCACTTGTAGCTACTCTCGCCTTCCGACATAACAACTAATCTACAGCAATGAGATAACAACTGTCAAACTGTAACGCTGATATTTGAACCACTCAAGGGCCCTCGACATACAGCTCGGTGTTTGTATATGGACGGTACTATCTAATGCGTCATATGTTTGTGGGTTTATAACAGGTTTTTGTGAACATACGCGATAAATATTCACAACGATAGGTACTTTTCCCCACACTACCTTTTCTATATCCTGTTCGTTTTGAGTTAGATCTGATAATCTGTCATCATCATCATGAAGTGCATTGCCTGCTGGCGTAGGCGTTCATGTCTCTCCATAGATCTTGGTCTTTGGTGTTCTGGATCAAATCTGCTGATGATATTCCTCCATGCCACCGTCTCAATCCATCCAGCATCTTTTCTCTTGGTCGGTCTCTGTCTCTGCCTCTCTTCCCCTTGATCATTCCAGTTGTCACGATGATCTCCAATGCCTCTCTTCTCATCACATGACCAAAGAAAACTATTTATCTCATTCTTATTGTTGTATATAATGTTCTAGTTTCATTAGCCTCTTTCAGGCAATCGTTGGTAGTTACTCTGACAGTCCAAGGAATTCGCAACATTCGTCATGGAGACCACATCTTTGTTGCTTCCAAGTGCTACCTGACTTGTTCATCTACATTCTCACAGTTTCACAGAAAATGAGTTGATAGTCAACACAATTTTTAAACAGCATCCAAGAAGACACTTCACATGGTAGTCCCCAGACAATACAACAAAAAAACAGATAGATTATATTGTAATACAAAGAAGAATTATGACAAGTTTGTGTCCTGTCCCCTCTCTTGTTCATAACATATATAGATAACATATGTAAAGAAACCAGCCAAACAGAGAGCCCAAGAAACCGCATGACGAAAACACAGAAGAAGATCCATCTGCATATCTAACCATTAGAGAACTCCTGTTTGCGGACGACCAAGCACTAATAGCAAAATCAGAAGCTGAATTACAAGACCACATGAACAGTTTAAACGAAATGTGTAAGGAACATAACATGAAAATTAGCACAAGCAAAACAAAGGTAGTGACTATAAGTAAAAGAAGAAAAAACAACAACAATTAACCTAAACGAACATCCCTAGAAACAAGTAAAGAGTTTCAAGTACCTAGGAAGTATAATATCATCAAATGGCAGATCAGAAGGCAAACCAACTCATTGGACAAATGGCACCAATACTAAAGAACAAACTTGCATCAATAACTACTAAGAAAACACTTTACAATACAATCTTCCTACCAACTCTATGCTACCAATGCCAATGACAGAAAAAGAGAAAAGAAAAATCACAACAACAGAAATGAGATTCCTGAGAAGAATACTCAGCGTATCAAGAAGAGTTAAGATCAGAAATGAAGAAATTAGGACTAAAGTGGGGATTATAGCAGCACTAGTGTTTATTAGAAAGAAGCAAGTCAAATGGTTTGGCCATGCAAACAGGTTACCAGTCAACAGCATACCACAACAAGCTATGATTTACAGAACAGATGGAAACAGAGGAAGAGGCCGACCACGTAAACGTTGGACGGAGGGAATAGCAGAGTCCATGGGGAATATCGATACATGAAGCCCATAATCGGGCACTCTCACGATGTTTATACTTCACCTCGACACCGCAAGGTACAAGAGGAACGTGATGAGATGAGACAAAGAAGATGGGGATCAAGCATAACATCGGCAAAAAATCCTACGAAGTGCAAGCTGTGATACATATAATTAATCAGTTATTAGAAGCAGATCGTGAAAGTAAAACTCAAAAACCTTACCCGAGGATCAAGACCACTTCGTTTTGATCTCACAAAAATACCACATACATACAACAATCGTTTTGGGGTTGTAATGTCTATACAGGAGGAAATGACAACAATTGAATGAATTGGCAGTGCACGCTTGAGATATCTTGATAACAGCAGCCACTTGCACTAACAAATCAACCTCTTTGTTGTTCATAAGAACGTTCACTTACTAACATATTTGACATATAGCTGTTTCTATAAATACATAAGTATGTAACATATGGCTCAGTACATGGTTTTTGCTCTTAATTGTAAATCCTCATGGAGCATGTCAGTTTTAACTCTTAATTCCGGTGCATTAATGATGAGGTCGTTATAGCTCTGACAACGGCCTTGAATCTAACGCAAGAATCCCCAAACACGAGAAGCAGACGGTAAGCTTTACTAGACAGCGAACACAAGTAACAAAGTGGACGTTGCGGCCAAAGCTTTCGTCAGCGCACAAAAATAAACTCACACTGATACTACATGAAAAAGAGTACATGAAAATATAAATATGAAAGTTACTGATTTTTTATCCTTGGTGTGGATTACGGGGGGGGGTTGAGTGGTCTCGAGGTATGGTGTCCGCCTCGATTGCTGGATTTCCCTGGTACATGCCCCGACGAGGACTGGGATTTTTTCACGTGGACTTCAAGCAACAAAATTTCCCCTGGTCTCTGGGTAGTGAGATCGGACGCCCGTGTATATTGCTGCGCAGGTAAAACATCCCTTGGCAGTTGGAAATAGAAAAAGAGTAGCCTAACGGCGCTGCCCGGGCAAAATTTCGACATAAAAATCTACCCAAAGTATTTCAGAATTCTCGCCAGTGCTACGGAGTTCGTGCACTGAGCTGAGATTCCCAGGACTCAGGCTTGAGTTAGGAGTAGAACGTAGCACTAGTGGGTTACACCCGTGTACCGTGATGTTGATCCGTCGACTAAACTAAACTTGTTGTGGCTTGAACATTTGTTTCCAGAAATCCGCTTTCATGCAGTGTTTTTCATGTGCTTGCTTGCTTGCTTGTGTTCATTGGCTTGAGCTCCAACGCGACGTCCTGTATGTCGGATGAAGGCATCCTGTTGTCCAACATCAGTGATGTTACACAGGACCTGAGGTTTGCGTGAGTATCCGTTGTCCCATGTCTGGCTTATTGGTGTGCAGACTGGTGGTTCCTCGCCGTACAGGCAGACACTCTCTGACTTCGGAGGAATCGGCGATCCTACTGACTTTAGCCAGGACCCCGAATTGACCTGTTGCCCAGGACGCTCGACGAGAACGCGTCAATAGGTCTTGGCCAGTATATAACCCGGCCCTGGTGCCTTGGAAACACCTCTGCGACCCTGTTTTTCATGTAATTGTATCGATGTGTGTTTAATGTTTGTGTGCGGACGAAGGCTTTACTGAAACGTCCATTTTGTTACTTGTGGTCGTGTTCTAATAAAGATTACCATCTACTTCTTGTTGTTTGGTGATTCACTGACAGTAGCTTTAAGCCTTTACTGCAGTTCCATTAGTTCCTGTGTTACATCTATCGGAGCGAGGTTGGTGTAGAGATGATCCTCCCCGTGCTGTACCAAAGTACCTTCTCTAGGGGGAGTGTTGCAGATCTCTCCTTCCCCTCTCCAAGCTCAGAAACTAACGGGGTGTGTAGTACCAGCACTGAAACTTTACATCTGCGGAGAAGCATATTAGGTTGTAACCAGATTATGGTTCAGAAAGGCACATGCCGACTGTTGTGAATTGAGTACATGTAGGTCATGCATGCAATGGCAAACTACTGAGCGTAATCTTGCCAAGAAATCAACAATCAGCTGAAAGATGTTGATGTTGACAGCGATGTCCTGTCAAGGATATGCAAAAAAAAAAAAGGTCATGCACCTCCCCCTTTGCAACATACGCCCGTGAGACCTGGACACTTGTTGAACAAGCTGAACATTGAATAAATGCCTTTGAATATAAATGTTATAGACGGGTTCTGAGAATATCTTGGATACAGAAAGAACAAATGCATCCGTACGAAAAGAACTGAATATCGAAGAAGGTTGGCTACTAAAGACGATAAAGCAAAGAAAATTGAAATATTTAGGTCACTTGAAACGTCGTGAAAGTTTGCAGAGAATAATTAAGGGAAAGAAATGAAGAGGAAGGGCAATGAGAAGATGGGTGCAGAATGTGGGGGATAATCTTTAGATGGGTGTATCAGACGCGGGGCATCTTGCTTATAATCGAAAAGTTTTCCGGAAGGTTGTTGTGGGAGCGAGGTTCTGCAAGAGACATGCTACACGAATGAGGTCATGTTTCCTCAACCCGTTTTAGGTATTTGAATAACGAAGACACAAACCATATATAGTACGATTTATTGCCCGGCACATTTCGCGGTATCTCGTCAGGTACTTACTGCAGATACAGCGAAATGTGTCTTCGTTATTCAAATTCACTACGGGAAAACATCGTTTTAGGTATGTCGTATGTGTCGGGGTCTGTGGCTTGGGGGTTAGTGAACGCAGTGTCCCCATTCCCCGACATACAGGGTCGAGTGTTCGAAATCAGCCGCAGTCCATTTGGAAGCATAGGGCTTTGTCTTGTTTTCTATGATATGAGCGTTGGCCGTTTAGAAAGAAATGGCAAACTACATAACGTAAAATAGTCTAGTCAATCACGAACAACGGATTCGTTAGATATGCTTAATATCGACCTGCGCTGGTATGACATGAGCACGGTGGGTGCGGGTTCGATTCCTGAACTTATCGTCTGCCGAAGTGAAGGATATTATTGCACACTGATTTCCTCCATGCAATCAGGTCTACAACATGTGAAAGCACTTTCACATCTTACATCCATAGCAGAGCACTGTCTCGGGGAAATTATATTTATTAATCTACAAACATTCAATAAACATTGGGGTTGATTGCAACGTCATGTAAAAATTATGCAACTAACTATTTGTTGTTATTGCGTTCGTCGCTTTGAACTCAATCATAGTCCAATCTCGTGCTACTACATCTTCTGAACTGGGTGTGGATTAGCTTGCCCTATTACTTGTGTCCCTCGCCATCAGGACTCTGACTTCTGTAATTTACGTTCCCAAGTTAAGGACGAGAAGTCAACAGTTAGTCCAACTGACCGGTGCAGGGGTTAAACCCGCCATCTCGGCATCAGCAGAAGTTTAAGAACGACGGCTTTTATCCATTCGGCCATGTTAACTTCCAAGTAAGTTTTTTTATGGTTTCTTAAGGCATGAACCCAGTGCTTTGAGAAAGACTTATTACACCAACGTTTGATGGTTTCTTAAGACTTGAACCCAGTGCTTTGAGAAAGACTTATTACACTAACGTTTTATGGTTTCGTAAGACTTGAACCCAGTGCTTTGAGAAAGACTTATTACACTAGCGTTTGATGGTTTTATAAGACTTGAACCCAGTGCTTTGAGAAACACTTATTACACTAACGTTTTATGGTTTCATAAGACTTGAACCCAGTGCTTTGAGAAAGACTTATTACACTAGCGTTTTATGGTTTCATTACACTTAAACATTTACACTCACATATCAAGAAGAGAGGAAGTCAGAAATGAAGAAATCAGGACTTAAGTGGGGGTAATAGCAGCACAGGATTTAATTAGAAAACAGCAAGTAACTGGGCTATAAATAACAGTATACAACAAAAAGAAATAAGGAGCTGACTAAATGGAACCAGAAAAAGAAGGCAACCGTGTAAACTATAGCAGAGGGAATATTAGTCCATGGGAATCTCGATATATGAAGCCCATAAACGGGCACTCTCCCGCTGTTTACGCTTCATCTCGACACCTCAAGGTACAAGAGGAACAAGATGAGATGAGATAACACTTAAACCAATGCTTTGAAAAAGATTGACCATACTAACTTTGTATGGTTTGATAACACTTTAACTCAATGTTTTGAGAAAGACATCATACAACCGTTCTATGGTTTCATAAGACATTAAACCAAATGCTTTTAGAAAGACTAACTATACTAACGTTATATGGTTTCATAAGACATTAAACCAAATGCTTTTAGAAAGACTAACTATACTAACGTTCTATGGTTTCATAAGACATTAAACCAAATGCTTTTAGAAAGACTAACTATACTAACGTTATATGGTTTCATAAGACATTAAAAAAAAATGCTTTTAGAAAGACTAATTATACTAACTTTCTATGGTTTCATAAGACATTAAACAAAATGTGTTTAGAAAGACTAACTATACTAACCGGTCTCCCTGGCCTAAAGGTTAACGTTTTTCTCCGTAATCCCGTATATTCTCGTGAGTAACTTACGGGGTATGTGAGCTCAGAAAGCAATGGCAAACTACTGAGCGTAATCTTGCCTAGTATATCAACAACAGCTGAAAAATACTGATGTTGATTGCAACGTCCTGTAAGGGATATGCCCCCCCCCCCCCCCCCAAAAAAAAAAAAAAAAAAATAAATAAATTAAACAATGTATACTACGTTTTATGGTTTCATAACACTTTATTCTGATTCTTTTGGAATGTCTGAATATACTAACGTTCTATGGTTTCATAAGACTTAAACAAATGCTTTGTGAAAGACATGAATCTAACGTGTTATGGTTTCATAACACGTAAACTCAATGCTTTTAGAACTACTGGCTATACTGACATTTACGGTTTCATAACATACAAACCCAGTGCTTTTAGAGCGACTGACTATACTACATTTTATGGTTTCATGACACATAAACCCAAGGCTTTGAGAAGGAATGACTATACTAACATATTTCTTATAATACACAAACAAAATCCTTTTAGAACGACTACGAATACACGGTTTTATGGTTTCACAACATGTAAACCCAATGATTTAAGAACGATTGACTAAACTAATATTTTTTGGGTTTTATAACACACAAACCCAATGTTTTTAAAACGACTAACTACACTACACAAAAAGCAATGGCAATCTACTGAACGTAAACTTGCCAAGAGACCAGATCAGCAAAAAATACTGATGTTGACTGCGACGTCCTGTAAAGGATATGCAACTAACTTAACTTAGACTAAAACTAAAGTTGTATAGGTTTCACAACACATAAACCTAAGACTTTTAGAGCGACTAACTATACTAACATTTTATGTTTTCACAACACATACACCCAATGCTGTGAGAACGATTGACTATACGAATATTCTACAAATGATACAAGTGACACATTTACGTTTCTATACATGCTCAAGCAACTACTAACATACATGTTTCTTCGAAAACCTGTTGCTAACTATACTATACTGTTGCTGTAACTGTCCTTATTATATATTTATAATAAGTACTTACCCAAACTTATTACCCAGTCAACAAGCTATCAGGAAGGCGCGTGCCACTGACCTACGCCTGTCACGCACCCACGATTATACCAGGTAACACAGAGGGATTAATTTATTACCTGGAGCGGGGGAAAACATGGGTACATGTTGTCGGTTCCGCCAGGTATTACCCACGTCTATACTAGTTTGTGCTTGACTTCAGCTTGTCTGTCGCGTTTAGAAGCGAACTAAACTGAAGTGTGACTGAGTAACTGGGCACTCTGACTGAGAAAATGGGCACACTGACTGAGAGACTGAGAAACTGGAGACACTGACTGAGAAACTGGGCACACTGACTGAGAAACTGGGCACACTAATTGTGAAACTGGGCACATTAACTGAGATACTGGAGACAGTGGCTGGCAAACTGGAGACACTGACTGAGAAACTGGAGATACTGACTGAGAAACTGGAGACACTGACTGAGAAACTGGAGATACTGACTGAGAAACTGGAGATACTGACTGAGAAACTGGAGATACTGACTGAGAAAACTGGAGATACTGACTGAGAAACTGGAGATACTGACTGAGAGACTGAGCACACTGACTGAGAAACTGGAGACATTGACTGAGAAACTGGAGATACTGACTGAGAAACTGGAGATACTGACTGGGAAACTGGAGACTCTGACTGAGAAACTGGAGATACTGACTGGGAAACTGGAGACACTGACTGAGAAACTGGAGATACTGACTGAGAAACTGGAGATACTGACTGAGAAACTGGAGATACTGACTGAGAAACTGGAGACACAGACTGGGAAACTGGAGACACTGACTGGGAAACTGGAGATACTGACTGAGAAACTGGAGATACTGACTGGGAAACTGGAGATACTGACTGAGAGACTGGGCAAACTGACTAAGAGACTGAGCACACTGACTGAGAAACTGGAGACACTGACTGGGAAACTGGAGACAATGGAAACTGGAGACACTGACTGAGAAACTGGAGACACTGACTGGGAAACTGGAGACAATGGAAACTGGAGACACTGACTGAGAGACTGAGAGACTGGGCAAACTGACTAAGAGACTGAGCACACTGACTGAGAAACTGGAAACACTGACTGAGAAACTGGAGACACTGGAAACTGGAGACACTGACTGAGAAACTGGAGACACTGACTGAGAAACTGGAGACACTGACTGGGAAACTGGAGATACTGACTGAGAAACTGGAGATACTGACTGAGAAACTGGAGATACTGACTGAGAGACTGGAGATACTGACTGAGAAACTGGAGACACTGACTGAGAAACTGGAGACACTGACTGGGAAACTGGAGATACTGACTGAGAAACTGGAGATACTGACTGAGAAACTGGGCACACTGACTAAGAGACTGAGCACACTGACTAAGAGACTGAGCACACTGACTAAGAGACTGAGCACACTGGAGACACTGACTGAGAAACTTTAGACACTGACTGGGAAACTGGAGACACTGACTGAGAAACTGGAGACACTGACTGAGAAACTGGGCACACTGACTGAGAAAATTCCGTCATTTGTCGAACTTTCCCCACCACATATGATGTTCATCTAATTCTATTGGTGGAATCTTCATTCCGTCATTTGTTGAACTTTCCCCACCATATTTTACATTCATCTACGTTTGGTATATCTCCATTTTCATATCCTGTCCTAATCTCATCATGTTCCTCTTGTACCTCGCGATGTCGAGGTGAAGCATAAAAGCGGGAGAGTTCCTTTTACGGGCTTCATATATCAAGATTCCCATGGACTCTGTTATTCCATCTGTCCATTGTTTACATTTTCGGCCTCTTCATTGGTTCCATTTGCTTTGTACGTCATTATTTGCTGTGGTATACTTTTAGTTGGTAGCCTGGTCAAAGAAAAAGGAAGATCATGTCCTCGTTATTACTTTATTTTCGTTCTGAAGTTAGCAGATTTTAACCGTTTCAACCCTAATGCATTGCAGTAAATCATGGAATGCGAATGAACAAATTAAGAAGAATGTTATTTAACACTCAAAATGGTTGCATGTTAAAGTTGCCAGTCAATTACAAAAGTCAACTTTGTGTAAACAAAAAGACATGACAGTCAGTTTAAAATTACCGTAGGTATACAATTCAAATTACTGTGTGAATACAAGTATGTGTGTTATATGTTTGAGCTTGAAGGATTTATCTTACTGCTTTAGTTCATTTTGTGTTATTTCTGTAGTATGTACTTGACGAGATGCAGCGAAATATGCTAGGCAATAAATCGTGCAGTCTATTGTTTGCGTCTTTGTTATTCAAATTCACTACGGGGAAACATTGTTTTCATGTAAAGAGTGTTTGGAAACAACGGAGATGTTATTCCTTAGACGAATGCTGCAAATACCTTGAACTGTCAGAGTAATTAACACATATTTCCTGAAAGATGTTAATAACAGTAGAACTCTATACACAACTATATGAAAGAGACAAACGGTGTTCTTTGGTTATATATTGAGAAGAGAGACATTGGACAACATCGTGACATCTGGGAAAATCAGCGGGAGAAGAGGCGGAGGCAGACATAGTGAAATGATGCTGGATGGACTGAGATGCCGGCATGGATGATTATTTTCAAAAGATTTAATTGAAAACACCAGGAACCGAGATCTATGGAAAACATGAACTCCCCCACCACGTGGTATTATGGTAATAACACCATGAAGGTGTTACAACAAAGTAATAGCATTTTTCAGAATCGAGTTTAATTAATATTTATCAAAATGTTATAATACACATATTTAGAGACAAAAGTCAGAGGCAAACCGAGAGACATAAAGCCGGATGGACTGAGACTGTGATATTGAGGAATATCATCAGCAGAGTTGATCCAGAACACCAAGAACCGAGATCTATGGAAAGACATGAACGCCTACGCCAGCTCGCATGGCACACTATGATGGCGAGCTTGACAACCCATATGTTCTTTAAGCGACCGATTACCCGCCGTACGCCAGACACCAGGACACGACACGTGTGAATGGGAACGAGGGCACATAAATTATGGGTGTCGTATTTGGTATATTTCTATAGCGTGAAAGAGCACTTGTGTTTGGATTCGCCAGTGTTGCAGATAATCAGGTTTGATAATAAGCGTCACATGGTGTTGAAAATGTTGAATAGAAATCACCAGTGAAAGAAACTTTCCAGTTGTGATTCATGTGCTATTTTTTCAGAATCGACGGTTCTCAGACCTTCTAATCTGAACCTGGGAGTTAAAATGTGATAGACATTACGGTTTTGTAAAGGTTGTGTTGTATAGTATAGTATAGTATAGTATAGTATAGTATAGAATAGTATAGCATAGCATAGCATAGCATAGTATAGTATAGTATAGTATTTAAAGTAAAGATACTCTTCCATGCTATGAGACGTACAATATATATCGTGCTAACCTAGTATATGTACAGACCACTGGGCACTCGATGGGTGATGTGGTCAACATTCCATCGGCCACCTCGACTTCTCAGAACATTTCCTGGTGTCCATTTTGGGCCGGGTCCATCTGAGAGTCCAGGTGAATGTTAGTTCACAAAATCCCCAATATAGGTGTGTTCGAACACATACACACGGGGCCAGAAGGTTAACAGTCTAACCTACTGCACTTTTAGACTGCGCGAGTGCTAGAGCCACCACAGTATGCATCCCAAGAAACGTAATATGGCAACCGTATTTTGTCCCCCAGGACATGCTGGTGTGGTGGGAAACGTGCAAGCGGACAGATTGGCTGGGTATTCACCGCTCTGCAGGGTATTTGTGCATAATAAGGCAGATGTGATCGGGGCACTTTGGGATCAAGTGTATAGTGCAGAGGAAAGGGCAGATCATTACGTCTTGGAGAGAATGGTGCTGCAGTGAGTAACCAGAGGCTCTGGCCGACAATCAAATTTCCGAGCAATGGCTAGCTACTACTATATTGGGACACTCTTCACTGACTGTTGCAGATGAGGTCGGAGCACGTATGTCCAGAATGTGAAGGATGAGAATGTCCCAAGTACTGTGATGTCGGTTCTTGACTCAACTCAACTCTGCTCAACAGCCAGTCCCCTTTTGGTAGGCCAGTATATTCCACATGGCTAATAACAAGTGTCAGATCACTATCTAATATTCCCTGGACGTAGTGTAGTGTAGTTTTGATGTTCGCATTTTGCCCATGCCTTGAATGATGTGTGAATGAAATCATGTATGAAAGAGAGTGATAGAAGGGTAGAATGTTAGACGGGCCTGCGTGCCCAATTCTTAAGCCTTTGAAAATAAAGTTTGTTCGTTCGTTCGTTCGTTCAACTCAACTCAACTCAACTCAACTCAACTTAACTCACCTCAGCTCAACTCTGCTCAACTCAGCTCAACTCAACTCGGCTCAACTCAACTCGGCTCGACTCAATTCATGGCAACTGAAAAAAAAAAAGAATCACAACAATGCAATCGCTACTGTTGAATTTAAATGCTACAGAATATGTCTTAGAATATAGCAGATCAACAAGGAGATACATGCCGACATTCTACAGGAACATGGAAGAGAACTGGCTCACTAACTACATTATCTTTCGGAAACTGGTATACTTGGACCAAATGAAACGTCTCTGTGGCTTGGAGAGAACACTGATGGAAGACACGATTGTTGGAAGATGTGGCATCGGTTGACCAGTACGAAGATTGACACCGGAATTTAGAGATCAGTGTCTTGGTTGGTTTATTGGCTGATTGACTGGTTGGTTGGTTGGTTGGTTGGTTATTAACTGGTTGGCTAGTTATTTGGTTGTTTTATTGGCTGGTTGGTTGATTGATTGGTTTAGTAACTGGTTGGTTGGTTGCCTAGCTGAGTTGGGTGTTTGGTTTATTGACTGATTGACTGAGTGACTGGTTGGTTGGTTGGTTGGTTTATTGACTGGTTGGTTGATTGATTGGTTTAGTGAATGATTGGTTGGTTGCCTAGCTGAGTGGTTGGATGGTTGTTTTATTGACTGGTTGGCTGGTTGGATGGTTTATTGACTGTGTGTGGCAAAGCATGAGGCCTGAGAACTGGTGAGAAGTCGAGAAACTCTTTGCCGGACTGAAATGAAAGCAACGTTCTTCTTCTGTACAATGTTTATGACTGCAAGAGAATCACGGCGTTGTGGCACGATGTTTGAGGATGGTAGATGATCAGTACCAACGCGTTGCACAACCCTAGTGAAGGACTGACGGGTATGTATGGTGTGTATGGTCATCATATAGCCATCACAACAATCCGGTCTAATCAGTTCGATAACAAGTTACAACAACATCGCGAGATTTGCAAACAACAACAAGAGCAGCAAAAACTTTAGGTTTCTTTGTACATAACAGCTATCAAGGCAGTAAAATTTCTCACTTGTTTGGCCCTCTGCTCAGCAGTATCGTTTGGGAAGCTGCGTAAACAAATAAAAGATGTTGTGTCTTATTTTTGTGTATATAGCACATGTGATGTCATCTAGTATCTATTCTTATAAATCCCTCCAGGGAGCTCTTGTATAGGCAATTCAACGGAAGATTGTATGATCATGTATGATCAACAGAATTAGTTTTCACCACTTCCCCACTATAGAAGTACATCCCCTTCCCCAACATACTAGAATATTCCCTTCCCTCAGTATACTAGTACATCCCCTTTCCCAATATACTAGAGCACTCCTTTCCTCAATATACTAGAACATTCCCTTCCCCAATATACTAGAACATTCCCTTCCCCAATATACTAGAACATCCCTTTCCCCAATATACTAGAGCATTCCCTTCCCCATTATACTAGAACATTCCCTTCCCCAATATACTAGAACTGACACATATCCCTGGGGTCATTGACATTAAGGAGAGTGACCGTGCTAGTACATAAACAAGTGACCGGGCATGAGAAATAATAGATGAAAGTTGGAGACAGTAAGGTGAGTGACCTGGCTACGAGAGAAACAATCAACCCTGAGAAATAATGGTGCGGGTGTGAGCAGACCCCTAGGGGGGGAATAGGGTGAAGGACAGTTTAGTTTTGATGTGAAGTCAGGGGACTTTAGGAGAGTTGATGTTTTGGCACCGAGCGGATCGGTTGTCGAAGAAGTGGGAGCTTAGACTGACTGCGGTCAGATCTGTTGTTAGTGTTGTTCTCCCAGTTGTGAATGCAGGCCTAAACCCAGTGGGGGTTGGATAGTTAATAGAGGCCTGAACCCAGAGTGGGTTGGATAGTTAGTGGAGACTAGACCCATTGTGTGGGTTGTGATGTGTGAGGTCCAGCTGTGGATAGGAGCTGGATTACCTGTCTTGTGAATTTGAGATTAAGCAGGCCGTGAGAAGGACAGTGATGTGTGCTGGTTAATGTTGTGAGGAGGATATGGATATTCTATGGATTATAGAGTGTTTTCTGGATATATAAATATGTTCCGTGGGTCTGTGTTATTTCGGTATTAAAGGATTATGTGCGCCAAAATCGATCTTGTTTAATGACTGGTGAATGTGCACTGCGGGGGTGAGTTATATTCTGAGAGAGTTAGATAGCTCAATTGACACACCAGGAGTATCGTTACCTAGACAACGACCATATCACGAACTTATCATAAAGAACTTCGTGATATTATCTGAAGGCTCTCCGGTCAAGGACGACGGGGATATATTGTATTATCTGAGAGCTCGTCCGGTCAAAAAACCCAGTGCATTATAGACATTGTTGTCATTCTGAGAGATCTAGGAGCTCGTCGCTTAGTAAAGATTTGCTGACAGCTGCATTCAGTCAAGGAACACCGCGCAATATTCAAATATCTGTGGGCTCTTCGCTGAGAGAGGAGTTATTATCTGGTGACTTCGTTCCATCAAACACGAGAAGCCAGGTAAATTTGATACCAGGCAGTAGTGCTGAAGCTAGCAGACAGTTCACGAAAGACCACCACAGTACATCAAAAGCAGCCAGCGCGCGGCAAAACAGACAGTGAGTGATTTTGTAGCGAAGTCCTGTGCGCGTTGAAGACAGGTGTACGGTGTTTTTCATAGGTCAAGAGATGGGGCGTCAGAGAATTAACGCAGAGAGGTCAAAAATAGGACAGCACAGGTAAAGTCGCGTGGACAGCGAGTTGTTTGCGACAAGAAGAGGTCAGTCCTAGGTGTGTGTAGGACAGGACAGGATTGAAAATTCAAAGATATTGACAGATGTGTGTGTCGAGGCAATCGTATTGAGTGGTCGCAAGGTGACGATAAACTCTCTCGGGGAGGGGAGAGGTACGAGAAATTGTAAAACAGAGAAAATTGACAGTCGCTGATTCGACGGACAGGTGACCGAAGGGGGTAGTAACGGTACCCCACCGCAGCCGTGTTGGGGCTGAGAAGGTTGTGTGTAATGTGTTTACTGAGGATTTTTCCACTAACGGTGATAAAGAGAAATTGAGGTGACATTGTGAGTTGGGGTGGAAGGAGTAAAGGTACTCAGGAAATTTCCACGGCCTATTGTGTTCAAGATGACTCATTGTGATTGAACAAAACAAGGTTGTTTTGAAGGAAACCAGACTTTATGTTCGACTTTGTGAATCCCTTTGTGATCATTACTCTGTAATCAGCAAACATTTTGACAACGAAAGATGACGTGGCACCTCCGCAAGCATGGGTGCATACAGTTGTTAAAAGAACTTACTATAAAGAGCTAAAGCGGTGGACATTTGCTGACATTTTCTGGGTTGAGACAAGACGTTTGGATTATTACTTTGTTGTCACCACGTCCAGGGAATGTAACAACATATCGAAAGAATATTTTGGATAATTACTATTTACCGTCAACGTTTCCGACAGTTGGAACTGGTGATCACAACGCGAAATGAAGTAACCACTCAACAAAACAGCAAGTCGTTTGGAATCTAGCGTCGTAGACATATCGGATCATTTACCAATATCTATTCCCAGCATATTGTGAAAAATTATTAAAAACGAACTTGTGGCGACCTTTTAATAGGCACATATTTGTCGGCCAACCAGTTGGACATTTTGTTTGCTGCTCATCTCTTATAAATATTGTTTTCGGTTGTTACGCAATTATTTGTATGTGGTCCAGTGTTTGTCAGGAGTAGGAGATTTTTGCGTTGGTTCACGAAGGTCGTGAGACAGAGCAAAAAGGAATTGTCTTAGGTGCACCATATATTTTCTGGGAATTAAATAGAAAGGTCGGTTTGTTTGCTTCTGCGGTGGCGAAGTGTCGGTCCTGGATAATATACCGTGCCTTTTTGCGTCTAACGTCAGATCTGTATATATTTTGTTGCTATAATTTTTTTTCTTTCTTTCTTTTCGTTATATTTACATATGATATTTGTTGTGTTCGGATATATGTTATTATTGTGATCTTTCGTCATTTCTACTGTCTAGTGGTCGGTGTCAGTTTACATATTATTACGCGCACTGTGGTCGTTTCACACAAGCTTGTGATTGTTACTGTACTTTATTTCTTTGTGATCACCGTCTCCGTGTACTTGGCTTGTGCGTCTAACGTTTTATAGACAACACTTACTGTTATCATTCATTCGTTTGTATGTGTAGTTATATGTATGTTTAACAATATTTCCAGAAATTTTATACAACTATTTGTTATAGATATATGCGAGGGAGTAAAGGTGATGTTCCCCCTCACTACGTAGTGCTTATAGAGTGACTGGGTGAGTACATAGTGGTATTTTAGCACTACGAATTTACGTACACAGGGAGTGGTGGTGTACTTAGGGAAGGTACACAAAGACCAGCAGCAGAGTCTTGACATTTATAGTTGGCTAAAAGACAGCAGCGTGTCCACAAGTATAAGATGCCTACTTTAATGGAATATATTGAAGCAGGTGAAAGGTTAGGCCTGAAGGGGAAAGAGTTACAGGAGTTTACAGAAGCAAAATTGAAAGAAGTTCAACACTGGGAAAGAGAGGAGAGGCATAATGAACGCGAGGCAAAACGCCTACAGGAAGAAAAGTTAGCTGAAGCCCAACGCCTGCAGGAAGAAAAGTTAGCTGAAGCCCAACGCCTACAGGAAGTAAAGTTAGCTGAAATGGAAAACAAGCGTCTACAGGAAGAGAGAGAGAGAGAGACACACACACAAATGAAAATAGAAATCGAGAAAGAAAAGCTCAAAAGGGAAGCTGAAATTGAGTTTAAAATATTAGAACTATCTTCGAAGGGTCAAAGTGAGGAAAGCAGAAGACCTTCACAGTCATCACAACGTTTGAAATTGCCATATTTTACAGACCGGGACCACCTTGAATCTTATCTGGGAAGATTCGAAGCATCAGCGAAAGTGTTAGGTATTCCAGAGGGAGAGTATGCGATGCGACTTGGCGAGTTTCTTACGGGTAAGGCCCTAGATACAATGTTTAATTTATCTGTGGAAGAAAGAAACAACTACACTATTTTGCGTCAACGTCTGCTTACAAAGTTCCAACTAATTGAACATGGATATAGAACACAGTTTAGACAGTTAGGGCCAGAGACAAATCAAGATTTCACAGATTTTGTTAACACAGTAAAGAATACATTTAACAGATGGATGGAGCTTGCAGAAGTAGAAAAAGATTTTAATAAATTAGTGGATTTAGTGTTAAGAGACAAGATTTTATCATCATGTAATACAAACTTAGTGGCTTTCTTTGAAGAACGTAAGCCAAAGGACATAGACACAATGTCACAGTTAGGGCAAAACTACATGACTGCACATCCAAACAGTTCTATCGGTAGTCAAATAACTGAGGAAACAGTCTGTGCAGCGTACACAAAACAGGACCAGAATCCAGTTATTAGACCAAGATCGAAAAGTGTGGATTCAGCACAGAAGTATGAACAACAAGAGTCTCAAGATAATGGTTTCAGTGGCAACCATTTTGGCAGAGCAGGACGGTACCCATACAAAAGGGGGAATTTCCAGAGACGTCCAAATAGTTATGCCGTATGCTGGAATTGTGGGAGCTGGAGACACAAGGCAGCACAGTGTGATGCACAACCATCAAGTGAGCCAACAAGTAACGCAAGGAAGGAGATCATCTGTTTCAAATGTGGAAAGAAGGGGCATGTCAGCTATCATTGTACAATGAGGGAAACGGAGCATTCTAATGCAGCACAAGTGATTGAGACTATCAACAATGAAGATTGTAGTGGGTGCAAACCTCTTTTTGAAAAAGACGGTCAGCCAGTCTTAGTGTGTGGTCATACAGTGAAAGCAGGATCAGCAGTGCATGAAGGAGGAAGTCTGAAGCTGCATCATGGATTCGTCAATGATAGACCAGCGTTTACAATTAGGGATTCTGGATGTACGTCTATCGGGGTTAGAAAAAGTTTAATAGATCCCTTAAATTACACAGGGAGAAAGATTAGATGCATAACATTTAACGGCACATTCGAAATTCTACCCATTAGCCGTAATAACTGTAAAAACACCACATATCACTGGAAGAGTCACAGCGTGTGTTCTAGACTCACCAGTGGTGGATCTGATCATTGGAAATGTGCCAGGAGTAAAAGATTGTACAGAAGACGAAGTAGCTTATTGGGACAAAAAATATAGTGGAAGCAGTAACGAGGTAGTTATCAAAATAAAACCTAAATTAGAGAGTATAGCTGAAGTAGAAGAGGCACGTGAAGTAGACATAGGAACTCAGGACAAGGATAGTACAACTGAGCAGGGGAGAAGGGATCTCAAATATAGTGCTAGTTACTCCCAGAGACAAAATACTACTCTCGACAAATGTTTCCAAGGGTGTAGTAAAGTGAGACATAGGCAATCAAAGAAGGATAGATGGTGCTTCGAAAGGAGGAACAATGGTCTCACTCGCCGGTTTTCAGATGGTAGAACTGTACGGGGGCAAGTAGTAGTACCGTTAGCACATAGAGACCGATATACTAGAACAGCTCAGGATAGGGCATGTGCAGGGCACATAGGAGTAAGGCGGAAGCAGCATAGAGCAGGATGCCAGGTATATTGGCCAGGATTTAATAAAGAGGTCAGACTAAACAGAGACTCCAGTGTAACAGTACAATATGCAGATAGCATATTAACGCAGTTCAAAAGAGTGTTAACGACATCACTGAACCAGGATTAGCAAACAGATGTGTTAAAGATATAGGAAACATGAGGCATGGGTATATGAAGGGTAGACACAGCATCGACAGAAATAGGTGGAGGTTTGAGGCAAGAAAAGAACCACCTGATATAGGGTCGGTACACAAATAGTTGTGTCTTTTTGAGGATGTTAATAGACTTGCAGGTACACAGATATTATGTTCCCTATCATATGGTTATTATTATTATTATGTGAGATACTAGTCATGTATTGGTACACAAGATGGAAAGTTGTTTGTATTGATGTGTGGGGAATGGGGGAGTGTACTGTGAGCATTTGATGTATTATTTAGGGTGGTAGCTAGAGTAAGTTGGATTTATACTTACGACTACCCAGGCAATGTGTCTGGATCCCATATTTGATAAGTATTAGTCTCCCAACATTTGAAAACGGTGTTTTCTTTTGAGGAGGGGGTAGTGACACATGCCTGAGGTAATTGACATTAAGGAGAGTGACCGTCCTAGTACACAAACAAGTGAACGGGCATGAGAAATAATATATGAAAGTTGGAGACAGTAAGGTTAGTGACCTGGCTACGAGAGAAACAATCAACCCTGAGAAATAATGGTTTGGGTGTGAGAAGACCCCTAGGGTGGGGGGGGGGGATGGGGTGAAGGACAGTTTAGTTTTGATGTGAAGTCAGGGGACTTTAGGAGAGTTGATGTTTTGGCGCCGAGCGGATCGGTTGTCGAAGAAGTGGGAGCTTAGACTGACTGCGGTCAGTTCTTTTGTAGTGTGGTTCTCCCAGTTGTGAATGCAGGCCTGAACCCAGTGGGGGTTGGATAGTTAATAGAGGCCTGAAACCAGAGTGGGTTGGATAGTTAGTGGAGACTAGACCCATTGTGTGGGTATAGTGTGTGAGGTCCAGCTGTGGATAGGAGCTGGATTACCTGTCTTGTGGATTTGATATGAAGCAGGATTGAGAAGGCAGTAATGTGTGCTGGTTAAATTGGGAGGAGGATATTTATATTCTATGGATTATAGAGTGTTTTCTGGATATATAAATATGTTCCGTGGGTCTGTGTTATTTCGGTATTAAAGGATTATGTGCGCCAAAATCGATATTGTTTAATGACTGGTGAATGTGCACTACGGGGGTGAGTTATATTCTGAGAGAGTTAGATAGCTCAATTGACACACCAGGAGTATCGTTACCTATACAACGACCATATCACGAACTTATCATAAAGAACATCGTGATAAGAACATCCCTTTCCCCAAAATACTAGGACATTCCCTTACCCAATATACTAGGACATTCCCTTTCTCAATATACTAGAGCATTCCCTTACCCAATAAACTACTGCATCCCCTTCCCCAACATACTAGAACATTCCCTTCCGCAATATTCTAGAGTATTCCCTTCCCCAATATACAAGAGCATTCCCTTCCTCAATATACCAGAGCATTCCCTTCCTCAATATACTAGAGCATTCCCTTCCTCAATATACTAGAGCATTCCCTTCCTCAATATACTAGAGCATTCCCTTCCCCAATATACTAGAGCATTCCCTTCCTCAATATACTAGAGCATTCCCTTCCTCAATATACTAGAGCATTCCCTTCCTCAATATACTAGAGCATTCCCTTCCTCAATATACTAGAGCATTCCCTTCCTCAATATACTAGAGCATTCCCTTCCTCAATATACTAGAGTATTCCCTTTCTCAATATACTAGAGCATTCCCTTCCCCAATATACTAGAGCATTCTTTTGCCCAATATACTAGAGCATTCCCTTCCTCAATATACTAGAGCATTCTCTTCCTCAATATACTAGAGCATTCCCTTCCTCAATATACTAGAGCATTCCCTTCCTCAATAAACTAGAGCATTCCCTTCCTCAATATACTAGAGCATTCCCTTCCCCAATATACTAGAGTATTCCCTTCCTCAATATACTAGAGCATTCCCTTCCTCAATATACTAGAGTATTCCCTTCCTCAATATACTAGAGCATTCCCTTCCCCAATATACTAGAGTATTCCCTTCCCCAATATACTAGAGCATTCCCTTCCCCAATATACTAGAGTATTCCCTTCCCCAATAAACTAGAGCATTCCCTTGCCCAATATACTAGAGCATTCCCTTCCTCAATATACTAGAGCATTCCCTTCCTCAATATACTAGAGCTTTTTCCTCAATATACTAGAGCATTCCCTTCCCCAATATACTAGAGCATTCCCTTCCTCAATATACCAGAGCATTCCCTTCCCCAATATACTAGAGCATTCCTTTCCCCAATATACTAGAGCATTCTCTTCCTCAATATACTAGAACATTTCCTTCCCCAATATATTATAACGTTCCCTCCCCCATATACTAGAACATTCCATTCCCTAATATACTGACACATTCCGTTCCCCAATATACTAGAGCATTCGCTTCCCCAATATACTACTACATTTCCTTCCCCAGTATATTAAAATATTCCCTCCCCCAATATTCTAGAACATTCCATTCCCTAATATACTGACATATTCCGTTCCCCAATATACTAGAACATTCCCTTCTCCAATATTCTAGAACTTCCACCTGTTTTATTCTCCACTCTCTTGGTATGAAAAGCGGGTACGGCGGTGAGGAACTGGAATCGCAATTCTCAAATATCTTTCTTGTGCTGCTGTGCCAAGCTGTAGATGTAAACGTTACTTCTATTTTCAATGTGTTGGCAGGTTAAATGTGAAATTGATAGCGGAAATAGTGGGAATGGGGGGGGGGGGGGGGGAGTGGGTAGTTAAATGACTAGTATGGAAATCGTAGAATTACCATGGGGATGGGGGTGGGGGAGACGGATGTCGAATTGGAATGTCTAAAGAAATGTGGCAGATTGGACGGTTGCCTGGTTGGCTGGTTTGTTTGTGTGTGGATGGGTACTTTTGGTTGATTGGTTGTTCGTTGATTGGTGAGTAGGTAAGTTGTTTGTTTTTTGGCTGGTTGGTTTGTTGACCGGTTGGTTGGTTGCCTTGCTGATTGATTGGTTTGTGGGTGGATGTGCATTTTTGGTTGGTTGGTTGGTTGTTAGTTGTTTGGCGAGGAGGCAAAATGGTTCGTTGTTGGTTGGTTTGTTAACTGGTTGGCCGTTGGTTGGCGGTTAGGTAGATTGGTTGGTTGTTGGTTGTTTGTCGGTTGTTTGTACGTTGGTCTGTTTTTTGACTGGTTGGTTGGTTATTGGTTGCTTGGTTTGTTGGTTTGTTGTTTGGTTGGTTTGCTAGTTGTTTGGTTGGTGTATTGACTGGTTGGCTGGTTGGCTGTTTTATTGACTGGTTGGTTGGTTGTTTGGTTTATTGACTGGTTGGCTATTTGGTTTATTGGTTGGTTTATTGACTGGTTGGTTTGTTGACTGGCTGGCTGGTTAATTGATTGGTTTATTAAATGGTTGGTTCGTTTATTGACTGGTTGGTTGGTTGGCCAGTTGGTTGGTTGGTTTAATGATTGGCTGGTTGGTTGGTTGATTGGTTGACTGGTTGATTGGTTGACTGGTTGGTCGGTTGTCTGGTTGGGTGGTTTATTGACTGATTGGTTGGTCTATTGGTTGCTTGGTTTGTTGACGGATTGGTCGGCAGGCTGGCTGGTTGGTTTATTGACTGATTAGTTGGTTGGTTGGTTGGTTTATTGACAGAATGGTTGGCAGGCTGGTTGGTTGGTTTATTAACTGATTGGTTGGTTGGCTGGTTAGTTGGTTGGTTTACTGACTGATTGGTTGGTTGCCTAGTTGGTTGTTTTATTGACTGATTGGTTGGTTGGTTTATTGACTGATTGGTTGGTTGGTTGATTTATTGACTAACTGGTTGGCTGGATGGTTGGTTTGTTTATTGACTGATTCGTTGGCAGGCTGGTTGTTTGGTTTATTGACTAATTGGTTGGTTGGCTGGTTAGATGGTTGGTTTATTGACTGATTGGTTGGTTCGTTGGTTTAGTGACTGATTGATTGGTTGGTTGGTTGGTTAGTTGGTTTTTTGACTGATTGGCTGGTTAGGTAGTTGGTTTATTGACTGATTGGTTGGTTGGTTGATTTATTTACAGATTGGTTGGCAGGCTGGTTGGTTGGTTTATTGACTGATTGGTTGGTTGGCTAGTTAGTTGGTTGGTTTATTAACTGATTGTTTGGTTGGCTGGTTAATTGGTTAGTTTATTGACTGATTGGTTGGTTGGCTGGTTAGTTAGTTGTTTATTAACTGATTGGTTGGTTGGCTGGTTAGTTAGTTGCTTATTAACTGATTGGTTTGTTGGTTGGTTAGTTGGTTGGTTTATTGACTGATTGTCTGGTTGGCTGGTTAGTTGTTTGGTTTATTGACTGATTGTTTGGTTGACTGGTTAATTGGTTGGTTTACTGACTGATTGGTTTGTTGGTTGGTTAGTTGGTTGGTTTATTAACTGATTGGTTGGTTGGCTGGTTAGTTAGTTGTTTATTAACTGATTGGTTTGTTGGTTGGTTAGTTGGTTAGTGTATTGACTGATTGGTTGGTTGGCTGGTTAGTTAGTTATTTATTAACTGTTTGGTTTATTGGTTGGTTAGTTGGTTGGTTTATTGACTGATTGTTTGGTTGGCTGGTTAGTTGTTTGGTTTATTGACTGATTGTTTGGTTGGCTGGTTAATTGGTTTGTTAATTGGTTGGTTTACTGACTGATTGGTTTGTTGGTTGGTTAGTTGGTTGGTTTATTAACTGATTGTTTGGTTGGCTGGTTAATTGGTTGGTTTATTGACTGATTGGTTGGTTGGCTGGTTAGTTGGTTGGTTTATTGACTGATTGTTTGGCTGGCTGGTTAGTTGGTTGGTTTATTGACTGATTGGTTGGTTGGCTGGTTAGTTGGTTGGTTTATTGACTGGTTGGTTGGTTGGCTAGTTAGTTGGTTTGTTTATTGACTGATTGGTTGTTTGACTGGTTAGTTGGTTGGTTTATTGACTGGTTGGCAGGTTGAAGCGTGTTAAGGCTGTTAAGACGACCTAGGCTGAAATCGAATTCACAACTTCCGGAGCGCTAGGCTGGCGGCGTAACCACGTCTCCATGGAGACTCTGGGGTAACTAACTGAATTGGTAGTACAGAACACGGGGAGATAGATGGAACATGTAACATCGCTAGAGGAAGACAGTACATTCAAATTATCAACTGAAGCACGTCGCATTGGAAGAAATACACAGCAATGTATAAAACATGTTACGAAAAGAATTTCTGGCAGCAATTGTTACAAATCTTAAATGGAAACAAAACATACCCGGAATTGACCACATATAGTAGAATTAATAAATAATGCCTTGTTCCAGATGCATTGGTGTTACCCTTCCTCTGGAGTAAACTAGGCAGGCAGAGAGAGTTATTACGCTGCATGGGCAATAGATGGTCTCTACCATTCAGCCCAGCCTTTGTGCTATGGAGAAGTATAGCATTCGCTACCGCCATGGGTTATAGCTGTTATGCCTTGTTAAGAAGCACAGTGTCTCAAACTATCATCTGTCGAGACAAGGTCCCAGTGAATACATAGCGCAGATGATAAAATAGGATACTCTCTGTTTCACCACATTCATAGGTTGATCAGGGGGCTGAGTGGTCTCGAGGTATGGTGTCCGCATCGAGTGCTGGAGGTCCCGAGTTTAAGCCCCGGTGAGGGCAGAGATTTTTTCATATGGACTTCTAGTAACAAAATTTCCCCTGGTTTCTGGGTAGTAAGATCGGACGCCCGCGTTATCGTTGCTCAAGTAAAAATCCATTGGCAGTTGGAAATCGAAAAAGAGTAGCCTAACGGCGCTGCCCGGGCAAAATTTCGAATTAAAAATCTCCCCAAAGTATTTCAGGATCCCCGCAGGTGCTACGGAGTTCGTGCACTGAGCTGAGATTGTCCAGACTCAGGCTTGAGTTAGGAAGAGAACGGAGCACGTATGGGTTACGCCCGTGTGCCGTGATGTTGTTCCGTCCACTAAACAAAACTAAATTAAACTACATGTTGGAACTCTTCGCTGGTTGCTGAGGATGGGGCTTATGGGAATGTCCCGAATGCTGTGATGTCGGTTCCTAGATCAATCAATCAATCAATCAATCAATCAATCAATCAAATTAAACTAAACATCCATAGGTTATAGTAAAATATACTACTGTCAACTGTCCATACTGTGTCAGAACGATCATGACTCCTCGTGGCCGCATCTACTTCCCTAGACATTTCCTTGTACTTATTTTAAGCTGGGTAGATCTGGAAACCCACGTCAGATTTAAAACTTCGAATCCACCCCGAAGATATTCAATACATCAAGAAGAGAGAAGATCAGAAATGAAGAAATCGCGACTAAAGTGGGGGTTATAGCAGCGCTAGATTTTATTAGAAGGCAGTAAGTCAAATGGTTTGGCCATGCAAGTAGGTTACCAGCTAACAGTATACCACAACAAGCAATGATTTACAGACCAGATGGAAGCAGAGGAAGAGGCCGACCACTTAAACGATGGATGGAGGGAATAGCAGAGTCCATGAGAATATAGAACGAACGAACGAACAAACATTTCAAAGGGTACAATGAAGCCCATAAGCGGACACTGTCCCCTCTTTATACTTCACTTCGATACCACAAGGTACAAGAGGAACAAGATGAGATGAGATGATATGAGATGAGATGAATCCACCCCGAAGTGAATCGAACCCAGACCAACCTGGAGGAAAGTCGGCGTCTAGCCAGTACACTACCACGGCTCCCGCCTAGCTTTTACATTTGCTTTAATAATTTTCATTGTATGAAAAACTACACCCATAACAATAAACAAACGAAACAAAACTGGAACACACGTCTACCAGTTTGTCCCTTTGATTATAAATGCGTATCGCTGTGAATTACGTCATCTTTAAAAGCTTATTTACTTTCTTAATATTTTATGAAAACAACTTAGTCACATAACTAGACTGCCAACTGACAGTATTCCCCAACAAAACAAAACAACAAACAATGATGTGCAGACTAACTGAATTCAAAAGAAGAAGCTGATCATATAAACGATGGACAGAGGGAATAACAAAGTCCATTGGAATCTCAATAAAAGAAGCCCACAAACGGACACTCTCGCTATTTATTCTTCACTTCGACACGGAAAGGTGCAAGAGAAACATGATAAGATGAACTTAGTAAAATCCCCGCGGATTCCCTATTAAAGGTAGCACTCGTTTTGTCATAAACTGTGACTTCCGGCCCCAACATGGAGGATAGGCATTTAAACTGTTAAGGATTCTGGTGTGTTATGCTTGTGGCTACGATTAGCATTCGCATTTTCCTCTTGTTGGACTGGAAGTGCATGGTTCCGTCGCCCTGCTACTGAGTTGAGTGCCTGGCACGACACTGTGAGCTATGAATTTCGTGTGAAATCCTTTTACATCTATCCGCTGTTGTTTGTAGCGTCAACTGCATGTTCTGAATCACGGCGACCGGCTTGTCGCAGAACTGACTGGATTGCAGTATACAATAATGTGTGGTTGCTGATTTTCTAGTGACTGCTGCTTCCATCGACGAATGAACTTTATTTTTCGTGAAGGACTTTTGTGTTGGCATTCTGACGGCGGCATTATGCACAATGTACCTGTGCGGGCTGTTGGTATGTAATGACTCCTGTTTGTTTCACTTTTTATGTGGGGCAGTGAGGAGCATTTTGTGTGATATTCACTGGCAGAGGAAAGAAAATTAATGGGGACAACCCGTTGCTGTGAATTTAGAACCGCGACTAACGACTAATGACTAATATCATAACCTGTAGCTTAAATTTGTTAATGTACTGACTTCGCACAGTAAAAGTGCAGCTCGGTTCTGGCTTAACGTACGTAAACCCGTTGCTAGGGGAAGGAGAGAAAACACGTAAATACAAACGTACGTAAACTTCTAAACATAACTTACTACAAGTCCTGTATCCTTTGCTATCTGTAGCAATTTAGCCATGTCCTCCTCACACCACCATTGTCTAAAGGAAATGGTGCTAGAGGCGGTGACCAAAGAATCTCACCGATGCTCAGTGCTCTGTTCTTTCCAGTTTGTTGCCACGGAACATAGTTTTGATGTACTTGTATGTGTATAAATGTCCACCATTGGTGTACTTGTATGTGTATAAATGTCCACCATTTGTCAACTCCATAACATCGGTTCCTAGTTCTGATGTTTGTATAAATGTCCACCATGTATCACCTCCACAACATCAGTTCCTAGTTCTGATGTTTGTAGAAATCCCCACCATATGTCTCCCCCACAACATCACTTCCTAGTTCTGATGTTTGTATAAATGTCCACCATGTATCACCTCCACAACATCAGTTCCTAGTTCTGATGTTTGTAGAAATCCCCACCATGTGTCTCCCCCACAACATCACTTCCTAGTTCTGATGTTTGTATAAATGTCCACAATGTATCACCTCCACAACATCAGTTCCTAGTTCTGATGTTTGTAGAAATCCCCACCATGTGTCTCCCCCACAACATCACTTCCTAGTTCTGATGTTTGTATAAATGTCCTCCATGTATCACCCCCACAATATCAGTTCCTAGTTCTGATGTTTGTATAAATTTCCACCATGTATCACCCCCACTACATCAGTTCCTAGTTCTGATGTTTGTAGAAATCCCCACCATGTGTCTTACCCACAATATCACTTCCTAGTTCTGATGTTTGTATAAATGTCCTCCATGTATCACCCCCACAACATCAGTTCCTAGTTCTGATGTTTGTATAAATGTCCACCATGTATCACCCCCATTACATCAGTTCCTAGTTCTGATGTTTGTAGAAATCCCCACCGTGTGTCTACCCCGCAACAGATGTTGGATATTTGGCGGTGAACCATCTGGAATGCCGAGTTTCCTAACTGATGTGATTAGTATTAAGTTCACATGAGCATAAAAAAGTGTATCCGAGCAGGATGTATTAACTGTTCTCTTCACCCGTTATACAAACATCATCCCCACGACTACTACACTGTACATCTCTCTTTCCCCTCTCCTAGCCCAAAAAGCAGCGGATTGTGTAAGACCAGAACTGAATCTTCGCTTCTGAGGCCAGGTGTATTAATATGTATTCAGGTAATGATTTAGCACAGCACATACGGGCCAGCTGGGATTAAGAGGTAATGTTTTCTACGCAGGTTTTTAGACATGCCCTTGTCAACAGATTTCAACCCAATGAACCGTGGCACACAACGGGTGTTAGCCAGAGATTTCTTTAATCAAGACACGCATGGTTTATCCTCACCTGCCTTAAAGGCGGTCGAGTAGTTTCAAGCCGACAGGATTAACTTCAGCCACTATAAGCCAGTCTCGCGACTGCATAATTCCATTGTAAATATGTGTTGACTTGGTGACTTCACAGACAGAATTCCGCGCGAGGTATGCTCAAAGATAAGATCCGTGTTTTTGTTGGTGACGCCTTTGGAAGTCGAGTGCTGATCTTAACCCTTAAAAAACGTCATGTTTAAGAGAAAGGATCTCTCTCTCTCTCTCCAGGTGTTTAGTTTTCTGTAAAAGACTTTTCCCCGTCTCTTGCCTTTGCGCATATTCCCTCAACCAACTTACAACACTTTACTTTATTCGTTGTGATCGTTTGCAGATCCTTCCTTATCCTTCCCTTATTATTTATCTCTTTCTCTAATTATCTTCTAATATGTTGTTTAGGTCTCTCTCTCTCTCTCTCTCTCTCTCTCTCTCTCTCTCTCTCTCTCTCTCTCTCTCTCTCTCTCTCTCTCTCTCTCTCTCTCTCTCTCTCTCTTTCTCTATTTCTATTGCTCTGTGGGATACTTAGAATGATTAAATAATTAACAATGTGATTTGGTCGAAAGAAGTCAACAGGAAAGAAGATGGCAAGCAGAATCAAAAATCCATGGCACATAGTAAACAACATCAAGAATCTATGGCACATAGTAAACAACATCAAGAATCTATAGCACATAGTAAACAACATCAAGAACCTATGGTACATGGCAAACAACATCAAGAATCTATTACACATAGTAAACAACATCAAGAATCTATGGTACATAGTAAACAACATCAAGAATCTATGGCACATGGTATACAACATCAAGAACCTATGGTACATGGTAAACAACATCAAGAATTTATTACACATAGTAAACAACATCAAGCATCAATGGCACATGGTAAACAACATTAAGAATTTATGGTACATGGTAAACAACATCAAGAATTTATGGTACATGGTAAACAACATCAAGAATCTATGGCACATAGTAAACAACATCAAGAATTTATTACACATAGTAAACAACATCAAGAATTTATAGTACATGGCAAACATCATCAAGAATCTATGGCACATGGTATACAACATCAAGAATCTATGGCACACGGTAAACAACATATAGAATTTATGGTACATGGCAAACAAAATCAAGAATCTATTACACATAGTAAACAACATCAAGAATATATGGCACATAGTAAACAACATCAAGAATATATGGCACATGGTATACAACATCAAGAATCTATGGCACATGGTATACAACATCAAGAATATATGGCACATGGTAAACAACATCAAGAATTTATGGTACATGGCAAACAACATCAATCATCTATGGCACATAGTAAACAACATCAAGAATCTATGGCACATGGTAAACAACATCAAGAATATATGGCACATGGTAAACAACATCAAGAATCTATGGCACCTAGTAAACACTATCAAGAATCTATGGCACATAGTAAACAACATCAAGAATCTATGGCACATGGTAAACAACATCAAGAATCTATGGTTAAAGGTAAACAACATCAAGAATCTATGGTAAAAGGTAAACAACAACAAGAATCTATGGTACATGGTAAACAACATCAAGAATCTATGGTAAAAGGTAAACAACATCAAGAATCTATGGCACATAGTAAACAACATCAAGCACCTATGGTACATAGTAAACAACATCAAGAATCTATGGTAAAAGGTAAACAACAACAAGAATCTATGGTAAAAGGTAAACAACATCAAGAATCTATGGTAAAAGGTTAACAACATCAAGAATCTATGGTAAAAGGTAAACAACATCAAGAATCTATGGTAAAAGGTAAACAACATCAAGAATCTATGGTAAAAGGTAAACAACATCAATCATCTATGGCACATGGTAAACAACATCAATCATCTATGGCACATAGTAAACAACATCAATAATCTATGGCACATGGTAAACAACATCAATCATCTATAGCACATAGTAAACAACATCAATCATCTATGGCAAATGGTAAACAACATCAAGAATCTATGGCACATAGTAAACAACATCAATCATCTATGGCACATGGTAAACAACATCAATAATCTATGGCACATGGTAAACAACATCAATCATCTATGGCACATGGTAAACAACATCAATCATCTATGGCACATGGTAAACAACATCAAGAATCTATGGTACATAGTAAATAGCATCAAGAATCTATGGCACATGGTAATCAAAATCAATCATCTATGGCACATAGTAAACAACATCAATCATCTATAGCACATAGTAAACAACGTAACGAATCTATGGCACATGGTAAACAACATCAATAATCTATGGCATATGGTAAACAACGTCAAGAATCTATGGTACATGGTAAACAACATCAATCATCTATGGTACATGGTAAACAACATCAAGAATCTATGGTACATGGTAAACAACATCAATCATCTATGGCACATAGTAAACAACATCAAGAATCTATGGCACATGGTAAACAACATCAATCATCTATGGTACATGGTAAACAACATCAATAATCTATGGCACATGGTAAACAACATAACGAATCTATGGCACATGGTAAACAACATCAATCATCTATGGCACATAGTAAACAACATCAATAATCTATGGCACATGGTAAACAACATCAAGAATCTATGGCACATAGTAAACAACATCAATCATCTATGGCACATAGTAAACAACATCAATAATCTATGGCACATGGTAAACAACATCAAGAATCTATGGTACATGGTAAACAACATCAATAATAAATGGCACATGGTAAACAACATCAAGAATCTATGGCACATAGTAAACAACATCAATAATCTATGGCACATGGTAAACAACATCAATCATCTATGGCACATAGTAAACAACATCAATCATCTATAGCACATAGTAAACAACATAACGAATCTATGGCACATGGTAAACAACATCAATCATCTATGGCACATAGTAAACAACATCAATAATCTATGGCATATGGTAAACAACATCAAGAATCTATGGTACATGGTAAACAACATCAATCATCTATGGTACATGGTAAACAACATCAAGAATCTATGGTACATGGTAAACAACATCAATCATCTATGGCACATAGTAAACAACATCAAGAATCTATGGAACATGGTAAACAACATCAATCATCTATGGTACATGGTAAACAACATCAATAATCTATGGCACATGGTAAACAACATAACGAATCTGTGGCATATGGTAAACAATATCAAGAATCTATGGTACAGTCTAAGCAAAATCAAGAATTCATGCCTAAGGAATTGAGGCCGCCTGGCCAGTGCAGTCGCCGCGATACTAAACAAGCACTAAAATGTTGGATGTTATTTACAGACCGTGGCCATCAGCTCCAGACTGACTTTTTAGGGAAAATTGCGCCCTGTAGTTTGCCATGTCCTTTGCAGAACGTTACGATTTTGGTTGATTTTTCTAGACAATTTCACGTTCAGTTGTTTGCCATTGTTTTCTAAACGAGATGTCAACCTTTTAAAGTCCAAGTTATTGTCGATGTACTCACTGAACCCACTACCCCGCCATCACCACACAGGAAGTTTAAGAGCGAGAAAACTTATCCTTTCAGCCACGTCGACTACTCACGATGGGCTAACCGCAATCAAATACGTGGTTTAAAGCGCGTTCGACCCTTATACCAGTCAGCTGGACTAACATGCTGACTTATCGTCCTTGAATTGGGGACGTAAATTACAAGTACCTTCAGAACTGGGAGTGGGTTAGCCTGATGGCGAGGGATACTGGTAGTAGGGAGATCTAATCCACAAGCAAAAAAATCAGTCCAGTGCACTAGTATGCACGTATATGAACTACGCTTGAGTTTGACACAAGCGAGCGTTAAAAAAACAATTTACGTGTTTGTCACCACTCCAGTAAGAAACCCACCTGAACCAATAAGATTATGTTCAGTTCAAGAATATTTACATATCACCAAAGGCGTCAGACTGTCGTATTAAACAAACATTGAACACATAAAGAATATAGACACCACCAAGCCGGTGCACTGTAACAGCCGTTGGCAAGGTCCTCGTTCTTCTGGTTAAGCTCGTGAGAGGGAGATTACATATACAAACTTAGTGAACGACGGGTGATTACCTGAAAAGCTATACAATTGTTTCGCCCACCCCGCGGTCATTTATTTATAGTGAGGAAAACGGGTGTTAATAGGCAAACGAGTTGATTTTATTGCACCGGGTTTTATCCCGCATGGTTCAGTCTCTTTCTGCAGGGCGGCTTGAAAAAAAGCGTCGCACAAAGGAGGAACTCCTTAGCCCCAGCGACGAATCCTAGCAGTCACCGTGAAAAATGCACTCGTGAACAGAACGATGATTTTTTTTTTTTTTTTACGAGATGTGCAATAAGTCATTGTCCTTGGAAGTTAGAAAAAGAATTCTTGCATGTTACATAGACAAAATTTTAAAATTCGGCTGCGAATCCTGGACAATTATTAAACAGACGAAAAGAAAACCATGGAATCTTTGGAAATGTGGTTTTATAGTTGAAAAATTAATTTGACAGCCAAAATTAGCAATCTGGATGTTTTAAGAGCTTATCATAAACATCAGAAAGAGGCAGTCGTCGTTTTTTGTTTGTTTTGGCCACGTTATAAGAAGACAAAAACTGGAACTTGTTGTGACAACCAGAAAGATTTGCGGAAAGAGAGATAGAGGAAGACGACGTGAGAAGATTCTTCACAGTCTTGTGTCATGGCACGGAAGGAAGTCAACACCCGAGTTTATCCACGACGTCGGGGATCGTATTTTGTGGAGAGGCATGATTGCCCACGCCGGCCGGCAAGGCACTGGATGATAATGACCTAAACAACGTAGTTCGGAATCGAACCCACAAACTTCGAAACACGAGGCAGACGGCGTAATAAGACCACCACAGGGACCTCCTTATAGTGAGGAAATAGGACAAATTCGAAATGAACTTTGAAGTTTATAAAGAGTGGCGCAGAAGTTAGCACGCTTGCCTGTTAGCCCAGTGGCTGCGTTTGAATCCCCGTCCAGGGCACAAACAATGAACTTGGAAGTCCCAGAACTATACAGCCTAAAATGGATGTCCCGAAATGTACTGAAAAGTACAGTGGCAGACATAAGATTCACCTCACCAGCCAGTGAGTTTCTATATGTCTATAAAGTGGCAGACATGAGATTGACCTCACCAGCCAGTGAGTTTCTATAGGTCTATAAAGTGGCATGCATGGGATTCACCTCACCAGCCAGTGAGTTTCTATATGTATATAAAGTGGCAGACATGAGATTCACCTCACCAGCCAGTAAGCTTCTATAGGTCTATAAAGTGGCAGACATGAGATTCACTTCACCAGCCAGTGAGCTTATATAGGTCTATAAAGTGGCAGTCATGAGATTCACCTCACCAACCAGTGAGCTTCTATAGGTCTAGAAAGTGGCAGTCATGAGATTCACCTCACCAGCCAGTGAGCTTCTATAGGTCTAGAAAGTGGCAGTCATGAGATTCACCTCACCAGCCAGTGAGCTTCTATAGGTCTATAAAGTGGCAGACATGAATGAGATTCACATCACGAGCCAATGAGTTTCTATAGGTCTATAAAGTGGCGGACGTGAGATTCCCCTCACCAGCCAATGAGTTTCTATAGGTCTATAAAGTGGCAGACATGAGATTCCCCTCACCAGCCAGTGAGCTTCTATAGGTCTATAGGCATACATGATTAACACAATATGCCCATTTCTCGTCATCATCTTGTGCCTTGCCAGCTGGCGTAGGTGTTCATGTCTTTCTGCAACTCTCCGTCCTTGGTTCTCTGGATCAACTCTGCTGGTGATATTCCTCCATGCCACCGTCTCAATCCATCCAGCATCATTTCTCTTGGTCTGCCTCTGTCTATTTTCTCACTGATCTTTTCAATTGTCACGATATTATCCGTTGCTCCGCTTCTCATCACACGACGAAAGAATGCTATTGTCTCTTTCTTATAGTTGTAGATAATGTGCTACTTTCATTGTCTCAGCGGGTGAAACCCCTACACCGGGCAGTGAGGCTAAAATGTTAACTTCTCGTCCTTGAATTGGGGAGGTAAATTACAAGTACCTCTGAAGTCAAAGTGGGTTAGCCTGATGGCGAGGGACACTGCTAAGAAGGTAAACTATCCCACACGTAAAAATCCGTTCAGTGTCCACTACGCTTAAATTCAAAGCGAATGAAAACAGATAAGATTCGTCTCAGGAACTACATTTCCATTGCTTCCAAGCTGTTTCTAATTAATTATTTAATGTTGCATGATTCGCTGCCATACAGTAAAACAGTTTCTGTATAACATTTAATGATTTGCAACATTTAGTAGATGCGAATGTTTCACACAGTGAACAACGTGGGTTAGAATTAAATTGTAAGAAGACACAGATTATGGTCATCATTAAGAAGAAGGAAATACCACAATGTACTATACAAGTAAACGGGAATATTCTTAAACAAGTGAATTGTTACAATTATCTCGGAACAGTCATAACATCTGATGGGACATGCCTCGTGCAAGATGGCGAAACATGATAGTCAACACCTATTGGCATGGCACATGATAATAATAATAATAATAATAATAATAGTAATATATATATATATATATATATATATATATATATATATATATATATATATATATATATATATATATATATATATATATATATATATATATATATATATATATATATATATATATATATATATATATATATATATATATATATATATATATAAAACAAAGTGTATGTATGTACATATGTATGTCCTTTATTTTTTCGCTAACGGCCCATCCGATTGAGATGAAATTTTCTACACGCCTTCCTTTCATTCCAGAGCTGCCAACTGTGATATTATTTTAGTGTGAAATCGCCTGCTTACTCAGTATTATTTCATTTTTCATTTTTCATTAAAATTTATATATAGCTAAGGGACTTAACTCTAGAAAAAGTTATTTCAAGGGGCATAACTTTTAATAACATTGTTGTATAACTTATAGTCATATTGTTGTATCGTTTTCAAAGATTTATAAACTCATTGTCTATAGTTATGTACCGGCATATGAGTTATAATAAATAATGATACAATCTTTAAGGCAATTTCAAAGTTTACATAAAAATAATGCGTAATGCATAACATTGTAACTCATCTTTCTATGCTTAAGAAATTATCTTAAAGATGTTGAACAATATCATCGCATCTTTAATGTTTTCCGCTATCATATCGGCACGATTCGCTTGACAGCACTTCTCAGCGCTATCAAGCCAAGACGCCTTACACATTTCAAGCAGCCTGATACGGGGGGAAAATGGCACGTCGTAATAGCACAAAGAAACAAGCAGCTTCCAAGATGCATAGTGAGAGAACCGACCAGACTATCAAGAAGACGAACCTGCCTTTGGAGAGTCTGCATGCAAGCTGTAATAAAGTATCTGAACCTACAGTCAATGAAACTACCAATAAGAAGAGCGACGACTACCCACAGACGAACACAAAAACTTGTGAGAGGAAGGAGGACCAAGACACCAGTATCAGAAACACTGATTCAAACACAGTCAGATGGGTGGTCAAACGGCTAAAAATGGAGCTTACTGATGAACAAATACAGAAGCAGCTGCAGGAAGAAAATCTTCACGTCAACATTTTGAAGGCAGAGCGGATTCTTACCTACTCAGAATTAAATGAGTTGCTCCACACCAGTGACTGGGCGAACCCGGGCCGGGTCAGGCAGACAGACAGACAGACAGACAGACAGACAGACAGACAGACAGACAGATAGATAGATAGATAGATAGATAGATAGAAAGATAGATAGATAGATAGATAGATAGATAGATAGATAGATAGATAGATAGATAGATAGATAGATAGATAGATAGATAAACAGACAGGGAGGGAGGGAGGGATAGACGGAGGGAGAGACAGAGGGATGGGTCTATTAGACAGACAGACAGACAGACAGACAGACAGACAGAGATAGATAGATAGACAAACAGACTGACAGACACAGACAGACAGACAGACAGACAGACAGACAGACAAACAGACAGACAGACAGACAGACAGACAGACAGACAGACAGACAGACAGATAGTCGTTAACGGGAACGAGAACTTATATGACTACTTATATGAATTAAATGAGATGCTCCCCACCAGGAACTGGGCGAAGCCGGGCCGGGTCAGCTAGTATATATATATATGGTACTGAACTCAATAGCCGGCCTAGAGGTTAGCGACTTTTCCCCGTAATTTCGTATACTCTCGTAAGTAACGTGACGACGGTGAGAATCAGCAGCGGTTCGAATCGCATCGGGAACTTACGAGGTATGCGAGCCGACCGCTCAGAAAGCAATGGCAAACTACTGAGCTTAATCTTGCCAAGAAATCAACAATCAGCTGAAAGATGCTGATGTTGACAGCGATGTCCTGTAAATGATATTGAAACATTTAATGTAACTGAACTCAACGCCATCATTTGTTGGCTGTTTGTGATTTCTTGGTAAGTTTACGTTCCGTAGTTTTCTATTGCTTTCTGAACGAGCCGTACTCATGCTATTGTATGAAAACCAGCGCAAGTCTGTCTGCTACCACATTACCGGCAGATGTGTTTCGAACGCGGGATGCGAGACAGCGATTTACGTTCGTGACCCCTTCGCCAAAAGGCAATCGTAGCATCAGTTGGAAAGAGCACGACAGAGATTAAAAGCAGAAAGTCAAGCAAAAGCTGCATTCCAGAAAATGACAAGAATGTTATGTTATAAGTCGCTATAATTGAATGTAAGAAGAATGGTGCTGAAATTTTCATCATCATCATGTGTCATGCCGGTAGGCGTGGGCGATCATGTTTTGCCATCTCACTCGATCACCAGAATCGTGGATCTGCTATGTGTTCTTGTATCGACCATACAATGTGGCCATGACATCCAGGTATTTACTTCTCTGTCCTCCCCTTGTTCTCTTCCCCTCGATCTTGCCAGTTGTCACCTAGTTCCTGAATGAATCTCTTCTCAAGACGTACAGACAAAAAACAATTTTGAATGTCTACTTCCAATTTCCCTAATCAGTTTACGATTTTCATCTTTTTCTTGAGGGCTTGATCATTGGTTTTTGTGTCTGTCCGTAGTATTCCTTGCATTTTCCTCAGAAACCATATTTCCACATACATCAGATGTTTTTAGCTTGTCTGCTCATTGTCCCTGCCTCACATCCATACAAAAGCACAGTTTCTATGTAGCACCTCACAACTCTTTCTTGTAGCAAATGACATCTTTTTATTGGTCAGCATGTATTTCATTTTGCAAAAGGCTACCTTCGTCATGGCAATTCGTGTTCTAATGTCTTCATGGCACAATCCCATCATATGTTTTGACTGTTTTGAGACAATTGTACCGATTCACATGTTTAAGAATATTTCCATTTACTTGTATATTACATTGCGGTATTTCCTTCTTCGTAGTGACGACCATAATCCGTGTCTTCTTACAATTTAATTCTTACCCAACTAAACGATGCAGATCCTGCTCATTGGCTGCCATTAATACTGTATCATCCGCATATCTAATGTTATTTATGTTATGTCCCCCAATGATGATTCCTTTCAAATCGTTAACATTTCTTAATATATGTTCACTATACAGAGAAAATTGATCTGGAGAAATTACACACCCCTGTCTTACACCTCTCTTAAAAGGCTGATATTAACCTACTTCCTTATCAATCCTTATGGTTGCTTATTCTTTCCAATACATGTTTTTTTTTATGAGTCCAAGGTCTTTCCCATCAATTTGTAGATCTGCGAGCATCTCCATCATGTTGACATGTCTTAGTTAGTTAGTTAGTTAGTCGCAGTTCCAACTTCACAGCAACGGGTCATCCCCATTATGCTCTGTTCCTGTGCCAGTGAATATCACACAAAATGCTCCCGACTGCCCAATGTGAAAAGTGGAAAAGACAGGAGTCTTGACAAACAACAGCCTGCACAGATACACTGTGCATAATGCCGCCGCCAGAATGTCAACACAATAGTCCCCCACAAAACACCCAATACATCTCTGATGGAATCGGCAGTCATTTTCCCAACTGGATGTTTCCTAGATGTTCACCCACACAGTCCACAAAATGCAGTTCATCGTCGATGGCAGTGGCAGTCAACCAGAAGCCCAGCAGCCACGCATTTCTGCATAAGGCAAGAACCGGTCAACTCTGGGACATAGCCATCTGCCATCGCTCCGAACATGCAGTCACGTTCCAAAATACCTCGGGCAGATTCAAAAGCATTTCACACGAAACTCACAGCTCACAGTGTCGCGCCACGCACTCACTCAGTAGCAGGGCGACGGAACCATCAAGCCTCCTTAGTCGCCTCTTACGACATGCGTGGTAGGCTGCAGTGTTGCTATTCTTTGCTTCCCTTATGGGCCCCGGCAACACACGGGTGGTTGACATGTCTTATTTTATCGAAAGCCTTTGTGTAGTCAATGAAGCAAATATGTAATTCTTTGTTTACTTCTATTGAACGCTCAATTAATGTTATCAGCATATACACAGCATTTACTGTACCCTTGCCTTCTACATACCCACATTGTTCTTCTCCTATTTCGGGTTGTATTTTCTTCCTAACTAATTGCATAATAATTCTTAGCAAAATCTGTGTGATGTGGCTCATTATACTAAATGTTCGATGTTGATCACATTCCAACGCTCCTGATTTCTTCAGGATTGCAATAAATATAGAATTATTTAATTCAGGAGGTATATCCCCAGTATCATATATTGTGTTCAATAATCTGGTGACTTGGTCTTTTCCATATTCTTCTAAGGCATTGGTCATTTCTGCTGAGATGTTTTCTGGACCCGGGGTCCTGTCAGATTTCATATGGTTAAGAGTATTCTGAATTTCTATCTTCAGAATTGATGGTTCTTCACAATTACTCCGAATATCATATTGTTCTTCTCTTGTATCATAATAAAGATTTTTCACATAATCTGGCCATGCATGTAAAATCTCATGTTTTCCTCTTATAACTTTTCCATCTTTTGTTTTCAGGCAGCGTTGATGTAGGTTTTCTTTATTAGTAAGCTCCTGAATTCTTTTGTGCATTAATATGATATTTTTACTGTTGTGTTGTTTTCAAATATATATGCAACTTTTTTCAAGCCATGTTTCTTTTGCTTCTTTACATAATGTTCTGACTTTCCTGTGAATCTCTTCATATTTGTCAGGATATTGTTGTTGTTGTGTCTTCTTGTTTCCACTAGCCTTAAAATTTCTTCAGTCATCCATTTTTTATGACCTACTTTCTTTAATTTTGAGATAGTTGTTTCTGCAGCCAAATTGACTCAATTCTTCAATATTTCCCATTGATCATCCGCATATTGAAATAAGATCTCTAGATCATACAATGCATCAGATCTGTTCTTTACGTCTATGTTAACAGTGTCTTGTATTTCCTTGTCTTTTTTTTAAATACACACAGATCATGTTTCCCGGTGTATACTTGACTTTCTTTAACTTTATCTTCAATGTGCCTATGACACATCTGTGATCAATTTAACAGTTTGCATTTGGAACTGTTTTTGCAACTGTTATCGCATTTCGAAACCTTCTGTTAATCATAATGTAATCGATCTGGTTTCTAAACTTGCTGTCAAGACTTCGCCATGTCCATAATCTTCTGTGAGGTTGCTTAAACCAGGTGATAATTAGTTCATGTTCTTTTACCCATTCTACAAGTCTGTATCCTCTCTCGTTTCGTCCTTCGAAACCATGTTTACCTACTGTGCATTCATCATCTTGATTTCCTACTTTCGCATTGACATTACCCATTATTAAGTTTATTTCTGAATTTTTACAATTCTTTAAAGTATTCTCCATGTCATTATAAAATTCCTCTAAACTATTTTCACTGCTTTCTGCCGTTGGATTATATATTTTTATGTTAACAAGTCTGCCGGTTAACTTTACCAATAGAAGCCTGTCTGACACTGCCCAATATCCTTTAACAGATTTTGTTATCTTCAGATCTATGATAACTGCTATACCTCTTTGCCTTTCTTCTCGTCCAGAATATATAATCTTAAAATCCTCCCCTGGCTTAATCCCTGTCCCTGTCCATCTCGTTTCACATAATCCTAATATGTTAATATCCTCTATACCCATTTCTTGTTTTATGTTATCAAATTTTCCATCTGCACTCATTGTTCTAACATTACAAGTTCCTACTTTTAATGATAGTAATCATTTGCACTCAGTAGCCTGCTGACGGTCTGGAGTCACCTGGTGCACATGACTACCATTACCTGGCGAGGCTGCTCCTATGGAGCACCCATTTACGCCGTTTCTCTGATTTTCAATGAGGCTGTAAAACATAATTTTCTTGGCATATGTAAAGAAGGTAGTTTGCCATTGAATTTTTCTTAAGAGTGACCATACTGGTCAATGACCGTATCCATCGCCTCCCCCAAAAAGAGATCCTATGCCTACTGTCATGAAGCTAGAGACCATAAACTACAACTATCTGTCGGCTGCTCTTCAACTTCTTCCACCACCTGCACACATGGCTTCACGTAACGCTGATCGGGAGGTTAAACGGGTACTCCACCTTGCCCAAGGGTGTCTCGTAGGCTAGCGGAGGGAAGGAGATACCCCTACCCCGCTACCCTGAAACTTAGCCACAGGGGAAAGAACCTCTCGTGGTGTCTCCAGCTTTTTGTAATTATAGTTGTCTGTCTTGAATGATCTAGTCATACATAAAATTGTGTGTGTGTGTGTGAGTGTAAGTGTGTGTGTGTGTGTGTGTGTGTGTGTGTGAGAGTGTAAGTGTGTGTGTGTAAGTGTGTGTGAGTGTGTGTGTGTTTGTGAGTGCACGTATGCTCGTGCATGCGTAAGTATATATATATATATATATATATATATATATATATATATATATATATATATATATATATATATAGTGTGTGTGTGTGTGTGTGTGTGTGTGTGTGTGTGTGTGTGTGTGTGTGTGTGTGTGTGTGTGTGTGTGTGTGTGTGTGTGTGTGTGTGTGTGTGTGTGTGTGTGTGTGTGTGTGTGTGTGTGTGTGTGTGAGTGTGTGTGTGTGTGTGTGTGTGTGTGTGTGTGTGTGTGTGTGTGTGTGTGTGTGTGTGTGTGTGTGTGTGTGTGTGTGTGTGTGTGTGTGTGTGTGTGTGTGTGTGTGTGTGTGTGTGTGTGTGTGTGTGTGTGTGTGTGTGTGTGTGTGTGTGTGTGTGTGTGTGTGTGTGTGTGTGTGTGTGTGTGTGTGTGTGTGTGGTGTGTGTGTGTGTGTGTGTGTGTGTGTGTGTGTGTGTGTGTGTGTGTGTGTGTGTGTGTGTGTGTGTGTGTGTGTGTGTGTGTGTGTGTGTGTGTGTGTGTGTGTGTGTGTGTGTGTGTGTGTGTGTGTGTGTGTGTGTGTGTGTGTGTGTGTGTGTGTGTGTGTGTGTGTGTGTGTGTGTGTGTGTGTGTGTGTGTGTGTGTGTGTGTGTGTGTGTGTGTGTGTGTGTGTGTGTGTGTGTGTGTGTGTGTGTGTGTGTGTGTGTGTGTGTGTGTGTGTGTGTGTGTGTGTGTGTGTGTGTGTGTGTGTGTGTGTGTGTGTGTGTGTGTGTGTGTGTGTGTGTGTGTGTGTGTGTGTGTGTGTGTGTGTGTGTGTGTGTGTGTGTGTGTGTGTGTGTGTGTGTGTGTGTGTGTGTGTGTGTGTGTGTGTGTGTGTGTGTGTGTGTGTGTGTGTGTGTGTGTGTGTGTGTGTGTGTGTGTGTGTGTGTGTGTGTGTGTGTGTGTGTGTGTGTGTGTGTGTGTGTGTGTGTGTGTGTGTGTGTGTGTGTGTGTGTGTGTGTGTGTGTGTGTGTGTGTGTGTGTGTGTGTGTGTGTGTGTGTGTGTGTGTGTGTGTGTGTGTGTGTGTGTGTGTGTGTGTGTGTGTGTGTGTGTGTGTGAATTATCTAACTCATTGTTTTTATTTCTCTACGACATCACATTACATGTTTTATTCTTCTATTACTACACTGAATAATGTAATTTTTGTTTTATTTTGGAGAGAGAGAGAATGTTAGTTGCATATCCTTTGAAGTACGCCGCAGTCAACCCAGCATTTATTGGGTGTTCGTGATATCTTGGAAAGTTTACGTTCAGTAGTTTCAGGTTGCCCTTTTTAGTTATTCCGGTACAAATCCGGCGTCCGGCGACGACGTGATTCGTTTATACTTCGGAGACGCTGTTTAGTGTTTTACGTTGTTTACTGTTTTCCTGTGGATTATGTGGTGTCATTTCGTATTCGTTTATTGGAAGTGTTCAAAAGAAGCCACGGAAGGCAGGTGGTGGATGAAGCTTTGAGGGCAGCCGACCGATATTTGTCGGTTATGGTCTCAAGTTTCGCAACGGCAGGCATAGGATCTCTTTCGAGAGACAATGGTTGCGGTCATCTGGCCAGTATGGTCATTGCCATAGAGGAAAGCAACGGCAAACTACCGCTTTAAAAGTGCCTAGTACATTATTATTCGCCTAGAGACTGATCATCGCAAGACAAGGACAGAGATATTAAAATTAGCAACATGGAATGTTAGGACGTTAAACGACGACGACAAATTAGAGAACACAAAACAAGAAATGGAAAGAGAAAAAAAAAATATTTTAGGGATGTGCGAAACGAGATGTATAGGAGCAGGCATCAAAATAGATGAAGATTTTAAGATTATTTATTCTGGAGGTGAAGATCGACAAAGGGGAGTGGCAATTATTTTGGACCGGAAAACATCAAAATCTGTTCAAGGATATTGGGCCTTGTCGGACAGAGTTCTACTAGTTAAATTATGTGGCAGACCTTTTAACATAAATGTTATTCAAGTATATGCCCCAACAGGAGAATCAAGTGAAGATAGTGTAGAGGAATTTTATAATGACATAGAGTCTGCTTTAAAGAAATGTAAAAATTCAGAAATAAACATCATACTAGGGGACTTCAAAGTAGGAAATCAAGGTGATAGATACACAGTAGGAGACTACGGCTTAGCAGAGAGAAATGAAAGAGGATACCGACTTGTAGAGTGGGCAAAAGAACAGGAAATGATTGTAGGAAACACCCGGTTTAAGCAACACCCTAGAAGATTATGGACATGGAGGAGTCCTGATAACATGATTAGAAACCAGACTGACTATATTCTGATTAGCAGAAAATTTAGAAACGCGTTAACAGTAGCAAAAACAGTTCGAGTGCTGATTGTTATAGTGACCACAGATTACTTACAGGAACATTGAGGATAAAGTTGAAGAAAGTCAAGTATATAACTGGAAACACTAAATATGATTTGTTTACATTGAGTAATGACAAGAAAATACAAAACAAATTCAACATAGAAGTACAGAACAGATTTGATATATTGTCTGATCTAGAGATCCTATTCCAGGATGTGGATGATCAATGGGAAATGTTGAAGAATTCAATCAAGTTTGACTGTAGAATCAACTATTCCAAAATTAAAGAAGGTGGGTCGTAAGAAATGGATGACTGAAGAAATTTTACACATAATGGAAACAAGAAGACTCAACAAAAATAATGCTGCAAAATATGAAGAAATCCACAGACAAGTCAGAATATTATGTAAGGAGGCAAAAGAAGCATAGCTTGAGGGAAAAGTGCTTAGAAATTGAAAAACAACACAACAGTCAAAATACCAAATTAGTGCACAAAAGAATTCAGGAACTTACTAATAAAAGAACAAGTACATCAACAGGCTGTCTAAAAACTAAAGATGGCAAAATCATAATAGAAAAAGATCAGATTATACATGTATGGACAGATTATGTGAAAAACCTTTATGAGGATAACAGAGAGGAACAGTATGATATTAGATTTAATAATGAAGGACCACCAATTTTGAAGATGGAGGTTCGAAATATTCTTAAGCATATGAAAGCTGGCAAGGCCCCCGGTGCAGATAACATCACAACAGAAATGATTAAAGCTTTAGAAGAATATGGACTAGATCAAGTCACCAGACTGCTGAACACATTATATGATACTGGAGATATACCTTCTGAATTATGTAACTCTGTATTTATTGCAATCCCAAAGAAATCAGGAACCTTGGAATGTGATCAACATAGAACAATTAGTATAATGAGTCACATCACAAAGATTTTGCTACGAATTATTATGCAAAGAGTGAGGAAGAAATTACAACCTGAAATAGGGGAAGAACAATGTGGGTTTGTAGAAGGAAAGGGTACAGTAAATGCTGTGTATATGCTGCGAACAGTTATTGAACGTGCTATAGAAGTAAACAAGGATATACATCTTTGCTTTATTGACTACACAAAGCTTTTGATAGAGTTAGACATGTCAACATGGTGGATATGCTTGCAGATCTACAAATTGATGGGAAAGACATTAGACTTATAAAAAACATATATTGGAAACAACAAGCTGCCATAAGGATTGATAATGAAGTGGGACAATATCAGCCTATTAAGAGAGGTGTTAGGCAGGGATGTGTAATGTCTCCAGATCTTTTTTCCCTATACAGTGAAAATATTTTCAGAAATGTAGAAGATATAAATGGAATCAGCATTGGAGGACGAAACATCAATAACATTAGATATGCAGATGATACAGTATTGATTGCAGACAATGCGCAGGATCTGCAACAATTAGTAGATGCGGTTGTTGTACACAGTGAGCAGCTGGGGTTAGAATTAAATTGTAAAAAGACACAGGTTATGGTCGTCACTAGGAAGAACGAAGTACCACAATGTAATATACAAGTAAATGGGAATATTCTTCAACAAGTGAATCGATACAAATATTTCGGAACAGTCATAACATCTGATGGGAGATGCCTTGAAGAGATTAGAACAAGAATCGCCATGGCGAAAGTAGCCTTTAGCAAGATGAAAAACATTCTGACCAATAAAATGATGTCAATTGAAACGAGAAAAAGAGTGTTGAGGGGATACATAGAGCCTGTTCTTTTGTATGGATGTGAAACTTGGACAATGTGCAGTCAAGCTGAAAAACATCTGATGGCTGCAGAAATGTGGTTTCTGAGGAAAATGCAAAGAATACCAAGGACAGACAGAAAAACCAATGACCAAGTACTACAGGAGACAAATGAAACTCGTAAATTGATTAGAGAAATTAGACGTAGACAGTCAAAATTGTTTGGACATGTTATGAGAAGAAATGGATTGGAGAACTTAGTGACAATTGGCAAGATCGAAAGGAACAGATCAAGAGGAAGACCGAGAGGAAAATACCTGCATGGCTTGGCCACATGGCATGGACGAGACAGGAACACTGAGCTGATCCACGACTCTGGTGATCGAATGAAATGGCGAGTCATGACCGCCCACGCTTTCCGGCATGGCATATGATTGATTGATTTTTAGTTATTGGAATGAAGATAGTTCTCTTCCAATCTTTTGGCCATATACATATTTCCATATCTTCTACTATCTTCTACTATTCTACTATATACATAAAACAGAATGTTTCTTTCTTTGTGTGTCTTTTATGCGTTCCCGAACGGTCGATCCGATTGAGATGAAATTTTGTACAGATGTTGTTCTCACTCTCGCGGATCCAACTGAAATAGTCAGTTTAAAATCAATTTTTAATTTTTATACGAAAGAAAAAGTCATTACGAGCTTCAGAAACAGACGAGCAACAGGAACGGGAACGGGCGGGCCGGTTCAGCTATATATAGTAGAATAGTAGAAAATAGTAGAAGATATGAGGAGCGGCTGGCCGAGTGGATAGAACGCCGGACTCTCATTCGGGAGACTCGGGTTCGATCCCCGGTAAGATGCGGGATTTTTTTCTGTCGGGGGCAAAAAGAAAATGCCAACCTGCACAGTTCGCGGCGACTGCACTAGCCAGGCGGCCTTTATTCCTCAGGCTCAAAGACCCCTCTGCCCTACACCGCAAGGTACTATATTGGCAGTAAATGACAGTTTTGACAGTAGAAGATATGGAGATATGTATTTGGCCAAAAGACTGGAAGAGAACTATCTTCATTCCAATAAATATATATATATATATATATATATATATATATATATATATATATATATATATATATATATATATATATATATATATATATATATATATATATATATGTGTGTGTGTGCGTGTGTGTTTGTGTGTGTGTGTGTGTGTGTGTTTTCTGAAGTGTCTGCTCCGTGGCGTAGTGGTTACGGACGCATTTCGTAATCCTGCATACCCGCGTTCGAAACACAGCTGTGGGCGATTTTGCAGCAAACCGCCTTACGTTTTTATTTTTATTTTTTTAATGAAATAGTATGGATGCCGGTCGTTTAAAAAGCAATGGCAGACTATTGAACATAATTTTGTTCAGGAATCAGGAAATGCTGTGGTGTACTGCTACGTCCTGTAAAGGATATGCAACAACTTTTCCTGAACTAACGCTTTATACAAAAAGTTGTCTGTCCTGAAACAGATCTTTTATACAAACTGTTGTCACTTCAAAGCCTCCTATTTGCATATATAGATTTCTCTCTTGAACTATCTCTTTATACGTATAGTTGTCTCTTGTCAGTTGCCTCTCCCCATCCCCAGTGACAACCGACAGCTGTGTAAACAATACTCAAGCCAATCTCTATACCTAAAAGACACGAACCAGAACTGTGACTAGGGACCTAGACAAATACATAGCACAAACATAAGCAATGTAACGTACGCGAACAAAGTCTTCGTCAACCGACAAAGAAGCGGCACACGAATTAACAATATAACGTTTCAATCAAAATCTTTGTCAACCGACAAACAATGGGAAAACAAGAACATTTTGCTGAATAAAACCCATAAATTTCCAAATTCACTGAAAGCTATTTGAACACCATAGTTTAAAAAACAAAAACAAAAAAGCAAAGGGCTATTTTACGAGCTTTAAGGTGCAATGTACCTATGACTCACAAATTTATAGACCAATTTTTTTCTTAATTTTTATTTTTTTAAATTTTCACGCGTTTGCGCGGTTTGAACTCAAGTGTAGTCTACTACTTCTGCTACTACCTCTAGTAGTTGCCACTACTGGGGAGTGCACTGGACTGACGTCTGCTTTGTACTAGCTTACCCTATTATCAATTTCCTTTGCCGTCGGGCAAACCCACTCCGACTTCTGAAGTACTTTCTCGGTGGGTGATGTGCTCAGTATCACGTCTGCAGACTTGAAGTCCTAGCACATCCATTCATTCATTTGTTTGTTTTCATTACCCCAACCCTGTTCAATCTCAGCATAGAAATTATAATTAGGGCCAATCCCAGCCTCAAATTAATAATCCCGCGACCGAATCAGTCACATTTCAGAAATCATCATTATTATTATTGTTTCTTTTTTTTTAAAATAAGGGCTCGACAATTCCCCCAGGGAACACCCCATGCGGTCCCCGCGTCCCTGTGTTTGTTGTGGGCCCTTTAGTTCCACAACTGTGCTTTTCGGCCAATTGTGGTCCACCAAGGCCCGCTGCCAGTGTTAGTGGACAGTGATTTGAGTTTGCAGTTTGGTTGACCGTCTCTGGGGAGGTTGAATAGTCTCGAAGTATGGTGTCCGCCTCGAGTGTTGGGGGTCTCGAGTTCAAGCCCCGGTGAGTGCCGGGATTTTTTCAAAATTGCCCCTGGTCTCTTGGTAATGAGATTGGACCCCGTGTGTATTGTTGCGCACATAAAATATCCCATGGCAGTTGGAAATAGAAAAAGAGTAGCCTAACAGCGCAGCCAGGGCAAAATTTCGAGTTAAGAATCTACCCAAAGTATTTCAGGATCCTCGCTGGTGCTACGGAGTTCGTGCACTGAGATGCGTTTCTCCGGACTCAGGCTTGAGTTAGGAGTAGAATGGATCACTTATGGGTTACACCCGTGTGCCGTGATGTTGACCCGTCGACTAAACTAAACTAAACTAAGCTGACCGTCTCTGCACCCTAACCAGATCAAGCGCAGATAAATCTACACTTTGATCATGGCCAAAAGGCGGAAATGGATTGTTGCCCTTATGAGAAAATGGCTATCATTATTATGTTTTTGCATATCCTTTACAGGACATCGCTGTCAACATCTGCATCTTTCAGCTGATTGTTGATTTCTTGGCAAGATTACGTTCAGTAGTTTGCCATTGCTTTCTGAGCGGCCGGCTCACATACCCTGTAAGTTACCGACGCGATTCGAACCACCGCTGATTCACACCGCCGGCACGTTACCCACGAGAGTATACGAGATTACGGAGAAAAGTTGCTAACCTCTAGGCCAGGAAGCCGACTAATGGCTATCACCGAAGATATTTCCTTATACCAATGTTAGGCTGGGTCGACCTGGGTCAATTAAAAATAATGTGAATAAGCCTCGGCACGGATCGAACCCAAGACCATCGGGTTGGTAGGAGTGCGGCCAGCCAATAAGTACCTCGTCTCACATCCGATCACTGTAATAACATAAAATTAACTAAAAACTGGAAGTACAGAAAACGTAAAAACGGAACTAGGAAACGAAATGAGAAAGTGTCAGCACAGAAAACCTGGCTGGCAGTCAACCCTGTTCACGTGAACTCTATACCTAAGATGTTATCTGTCATTCACTACCCGATTTATGCGTCTCAATGCTCAAGGCTCTCCCACCAGAGTTAACGATAAACATCTCCCACTAGGCAGGGTAAACAATAAGACCCTCCCATAAGGGTAAAATATACATAGAAATATAATTTCTTTTTTCCGCATTTCCATCCTGTTTCAGGATATTGCGGTCAACACCAGCATCTTTCAGCTGTATGTTGATTCCTAGGCTAGATTACGCTCATCAGCACGCCACGACTTTCTGAGCGACCGGCACCATACTCTCATAAGTCACTGGCGCGACTCGAACCGCTTCAAATTCTCGTGCGCTCACGAGAAAGCTGCTAACACCTCTACCAGGGAGACCGAAATAGAAGCATAATACAGTTTTAAAACAGTTCAACAAAGGTTTGAGGCAATGAGAAAAAGAGTGCTGAAATGCCACTGAGAATCTGCACTTTTGTTTGGATGTGAAGCGTGGACAATAAGCAGACAAGCTGAAAAACATCTGATGGCAGTTGAAATGTAGTTTCTGGGAAAATGAAAAGAGTTGAGTTGAGTTGAGTCAATCACCGACATCACTGCACTCAGGACATTCCCATACGTCCCCTCGTTCAACAGCCAGCGAAGAGACACACTACTAATCGTACCCTCCGCTATCTGATTAAAAGTTCTCTTGGACTTCCCTCTCTGTTTTGAGATTCTTCCAGAACCCCTGCCGACCCCCGCAATCTTATTCTTTCCACATATGTGTTCTCAATCTGTTTCTCCACCTGGTCCCACACGCGCACGACCACCTCCCCCTTGTCCATAGGCGAAATTCCACCAAGAGGTGCATTCCCTGCTAGCCTATCAGCCTGTTCATTCCCTCGTACACCCGCATGGCCAGGGCAAAATACCCATACAATTCTCACAATCTGTGACCTATGAAACAACAAGAGCCACACGAAACATTCCTTTCTCCGCCTTACTAAGCATACTCTTTGAATCCGTAATGAATACGACGTGTGTTGCAGTAATCTCCTCTAGCCAACGGAATGCCGCTGTTACTGCCTTCGCCTCCATTCTCATGCTGGAGGCCGTAGTCTCATATGCCAGACTCTCTGTTTTCAAGACTCGCCCTTTGCAATAAAGCCCCAGCAACTACGTCTGTTTATCACCACTGACCCGTCAGTGTAGATGAAAAGAATACCACGGAGAGGCAGAAAACTAATGAACAAATTCTACAAGAAACAAATGAAAACCGTAAATTGATTAGATACATTGATTAGATGCAGACAATCAAGATATTGTGGGTACGTCATGATAATAAATAAACTAGAGAATTTGGTGACTGCTGGCAAGATTGAGGGGAAGAGAACAAGGTCAATGAAGAAAGGTAAATATCTAGATTGTTTGACCACATAGCATAATCGAGACAAAAACACGGAGTTGATCAACAACTCTGCTGATCGTGTGAGATGACGAAACACGACCGCCCACGCTTATCGTCACGGCACATGAAGATGAGTTGTTGACAGGAAAACAAGTCAGACAACAATTGTGAAGTGCCTACTTGACCTCGCAATACCAGTAGACAATTTCAAAAGCCTCCACGCCAGCAAACCTTGAGGTTGTAATGCAATTTTATTACCGTGCCCCGTTGTGTTACCGTTATCACAATTGCAGTGGCGTAACTTTGGTTGAATCGACGGAAATTGTTACAAGAAAGTAATAACAAACGTAAATCCCCGTATTGTTTTTACAAACGTAACTTTTCCTAACACGTGTCTGTTTCTAGACTGTTTTCTAATGTCTGTTTATTTTCTGATGCTTTTATCTGGTTATTTTTCAAGGCTGCCTGTTTTGTGTTGCGCAGCTTGTTTTCTAAACTTGCTTGTTTTGCAAGGCTGTCGTTATTTTCACATGTTTTTCTTGCTAGATCAGAGGTTCCCAAAATATTTGAATGAAAGAGACACACTTAAAAAACCATTGCGGTCTTCGTGACGAAGTGGTTAAGCCGCCTACCCTGAGCCCGGAGGTTGTGGGTTCGATTCTGGACTCTGGATTCTGGTTTTTCGGAGAGTCTCGGTTGGATGTCCCTGAAGCTACGGAGCTCCTGCTTTGTGCGACGCTTTCGGCAGGCAAAGAGATCGAGCCGCATAGGATAAAACCCTTTAGACTTAAAAACCAAACAGAACTCGCGTTGGCCCAACAGTTAAGAGCGCTCTCTCTGTTAAACTTCCGGTGTGCTGCTGGTAGGGTAAGGTATTTTTTCCCTACACCTATCAGTTGGACTTAAACGTTGACTTTTCATCCTTGACTTGAGGTCGTAAATTACAAGTACCTCAGAAGTCAGAGTGGGTTCTGTCGTAGTAATCCTTTATTACTTTAGTGTCGTCCCTGGAGTGAGGGGAATCAACACCCACATTTTTTATCAATCCAATATTATTGTCCTAGAGAAACCACCAGAATCCGTCCACAAAACTCCTTCAGTCTGTAGACACCTCTTTCTTACTCTCACTCACCCCTGGATCATGCCCCCTCTCATTCTCCCCCAACACAACATACTCAACAACTCTAGCTTTAACAAATAAATACAACAAATAATTTATTAAAGCAAAAAGTATGTGTGTGAGAAGTGTGTGTGTGTAATGTGTAGAATGTGTGTCGAATATGCTAATGTGTATGTAGAATCAGACCAGTGAATCAGGAGCAAAGTCTGTTACATCACTGTGCTGAGCACACAACAGCACCATGTATTCCGGACAGAAAACCTCACCCAGAAGATGTTTCTCCGGCCACGTGACGACTTTCTCCGATAACTCTCGAACAATCAGGATGCTGGTCATCAATGATAGACACTGTTCGATATTGGTCTTCACTCTAGGAAACACTGTGAATTTACTCTGTTCAATAATGTTCGTTGATCAGAGAATCTTTCAAATAACTTAAATGTCACCTGGGAAAAATCTAACTGTTCATAAGTCTTTGGTTATAAGATTTTCCCCATCTTAAAAAAAAACAACCTATTAATGTTCTAGGTAGATATATATATATATATATATATATATATATATATATATATATATATATATATATATATATATATATATATATATATATATATATATTGGTGTCCTTGGTATATGTGTTATTTATAGTGTTCTGAATCTTCGGTGATGTAGCTTATCACTCAAGAAAAAACACACATATATTCCTCAAGTCCTGCTCAGCAAAAGCCAGGTTTCTGCAGACCAACTAGGTTATGAGCCCAGTGTACAAGCCTCTCAGTAACCTCTGTCTTCAATCCGTGAGCCATCACCTTATATAACTTTGATACTGCTTCTTGGTAATATATCATAGCACAATCGAGAGGAACCTGTTGAATATAGAACACCCTGGTGAGAGCAACTCAATTCTGACCTTAATTAGGTGAGTGTAGGCCGATAGCAGCACTCAGATCTATAACAGAGAACCGAACTCTGTCATACGGCCAAATAGCTCATCACATTGGTCTGAGACATGGTGAGACAAGGAAAGATTAAAGGAAACGGGTAGAAACCCAGCAGATGCCCTACTGGAAGATCCTACCATTTCACATTCCCTTCATCCCTCCCAACCATCCTTAATCTCTCTAATTATTATCCCACTACCTTGTCCTTAACTCCCTGAGTTAAATGATATATCACACAAGCTAGTTAAAGCCACACAATAGGCTACTAGTGCCGACGCTCCAATAATACTTTCTATCACCGCAATTATAGAACATTCTATCCCCGCACCTATAATACATTCTATAACCGCACAGTACTGTACTCTATTCCTAATCATACTCTAAGTTAGATATGATTAATAGAATACCATATGGCTATTCCGGTTGAAGATTGAGACTATGCAATCACAGACTGGATCTATGTCCGCCGATAAATATCAACACTTTGACACTATAGTCTCTTTCTATAACACAACTCGGAATACTGCGCCGATCCTTAGCACTTCATACTTTTGGTCGACTAACTCGAACTTGTTTACTGCAACTGGTTTTAATTCGGGCTTGAGTGACGTCAAAAAAAAGTCTAGACGCTGATCAGTCCAGAGTCTGGCTTTCTCCCCCTGTTTTAGACTGACTGGAATCAACCCGCCGTCTAGTTTGCTTTCATCGGCTAGCAAGAGGAATACTAGAAATAAAATATATATCAGAAAGAATCATAGCAGTGAGAATAAAAGAACAAACAATTACACTATGTGTACAAATATACGCACCATGTAATGCAAACAATAATGAGCGTATGTAAGTTTTTGGATGACGTGTGAAATTTAATTTCTTACAAACTCGTGAAAAAGACAGGTAGCTGTACTATTTACTTACATACAAGATGGTGAAGCCAACACCCCACGTTCGCCGGCATAGCCAATGATGATAGTACTTACATTTTAAACCATTCGTAACATTTATTCCAATATATCCTACGGTGTAGGGTCTTGAAAATAGTCTTCAGACTCATTATATTGCTCCTCTCCACGGAAATCTTTAGTAAAAGGCGAACTGTTTTTTTTTATTTTGTAAAAAGTTTATTATGTACAAAACATGGTGTATTTTTTACATTAACAAATGCAGCATATACATTCATACATGTGTGACAACATTATATTCTTGGCATGGTGTAACTACATACATATTATCTGATGACGATGGTGGTTAAATAACCATTCGCTCCCATGCATACCAAACCATTGATTGATTGATTGATTGATTGATTTAGGAACCGACATCACAGCATTCGGGGCATTCCCATAAGCGCTTGGTCCCCATCCTCAGAAGCCAGCGAAGAGTTCCAACCCCAATAGTACCAGTAGCAATCTGATTATATGTGCATCTCGCCTTTCCTCTAAGCGTCAAGCATCGACCAGATTCCCTCGTCACTCCTCGCTGTCGCATTCTTGCCAGACCATGGTGATCCATTTGCTCCTCCGAGGTGTACACGTACTCCCACACGGCCGCAAGCATACCAAACCATTTAATAGAATAACCTTTCATACTCAGGCTCATTCGCACTTCTGTGTCAACAATATTGCTGAATCACTTTTGTTTCCTGTTTGTGGCCTTATGAGGCCAGTAAAAAAATGTTCTTCCCCCATATAGGGGGAGGATAGGAAGGCAATACCTCTCACTACATTGAAAGTACACAACTAATATTTAAAAAATGAATAAACGGCTAAAAAGTCTGTCAATTATAAAATGTAAGTATATAAAAATTAAAAATATCTTCTCTAAGAAGTCTAAATGTATTGTATTCGGCGTTAACATATTTTACTTCCGTATTAATTCCTTTATTTCTAACGGTACAGGAGAGAAGTTTCATCTAATTTGTAAATATTATCGCTAGTATATGATTTATCTTTTTAAACGTCTAGTTATCTCCCTTAGTTGCTTATGTCCCTTGTCCCCTACTCATTGCTTATTTAAGTGTTTTTCTTTTAGATATCTTGTATTTCCGCAGAATGCTTGAACATAATTAGTAAGCGTAGTGATCAATCAAGGCATTACAATCATATTAGTATAGGGTTGCCAGATACGTGGGCACAAAAGGAGGACATAATAAGACAAAAAGGAGGACAAAGGAGGACATAATAAGACAAAAAGGAGAACAAAGGAGGACATATTGAATGTTTCATTTAAATCGTTCCAGATTAAAACACACAATCAGTACAATTTTATTACAATAGCTCCCAATATGTGTATCTTCCTGTTAGTGAATCGATCATACACCAACCTAACGTCTGACATAAAACTATTACACTCTTCTTCTCGACAACTTTCCTTAAGTCTTCTCAACATCCTCCCTGACCTTCAGTGAAATAAATGTCTCCTTCAATCTGCCTTTCACAACTTTCAAGGTTGTGTGAAGAAGGCTCATAATCTCTAACACTGATGTTTCTTCTTTTTCAATGGCCGAAATATTGACTTGCAAGACAGACAACAACTCGCCTGGAACAAGACAAGCTGCAGAAGCTGCCGGATTAACAAAGCAATTCTCCAACTGTCTGCCTGTCGGACCTTCCATCCTACACCAGTTGCCAACCAAGGCTTAGGGCTTGGTTTGCCGTCCCATGACATTTGGTCTTTAGGTTACATTTCCTCGCACTAGGGTAAGCCTTGTACCATCCCAGTTGTCATTCTCCGCCTGAAGCCGTTGGCACAAAATAAGTTGTCGGGTTTGGTAAGCGCCGTCCAACATTCGGCGCTAACAGAAAGCAAGTAGTACCGTCTACTATCACACGATAGCTCAGTCATATCTGGCTAAGACCTGGCATTAATTTCTTCTTACCAGGTCACATCAATATTAAATAGTTGCAAAGCTATTGGAATTCATATACGGACACGTCCATGTTTCTTTTAGATAGACTACACTATGGATAGCGGCATCCACTAGACGTCAGATTAGTATGTCTAAGAACGAAAAGGTATCATTGCGTTCGTGGTCAAGAGACAAGATGTGTTCTTGTGGGTTCATTGTGTAGTGGAATGAATCTGCTTGTTATCTGGTCTTCTAGATGAATAATATATCACCCACATACCGGCTGTATAGAAGCAGCTCCTTAATACTGAATATTAGTTAATGAGCACATGATGACATATGTTGGTAGGACCCGTGATTATGATTCAGGACATACCATCCGGGTTGACTGTCACAAGACCTAGTTAGGTAATCTTTCTACGCAGGTTTACGGTATTTCAACGTCCGTAGACTTCATCCAATATCCTAAAATAGGACGCTAACACTTGTGTGCATTCCTTCATCAATTTTTACAAATCTCACACGTTATTGCAACGTATAGTTCATTTTCAAGATGCAATTTGTAGATACATCCTCTGATGTAGCAACCACTACTACCAGTAGTAGCACGTATTTGGACTTGGCTTGAGTTTAGCTCGCGAGAACGAACCGACTTGTCTTGAACAACCCCGGAAAATGAATACTGGGGATTACAGCTGATGGCTCCAGCCTTCACGAAGTTATCAAATACCTCTATCCTCATTACATATCCACGGAATACTGTCTCTTGCTTACAATTGTGTATATTGTTCTACTCTCATTAGCCTCTTTCAAGCAATTGTTGTTTAGTTACTTTGGTCATCCAAGGTATTCGCAACATTTGTCTCAGAAAATCATTCTATGCTGCCTTAAAGCTCTCCCTGATTTGCTAGTCTTGCATTAATAACTCACTACCATACAGCACCAACGGATTCGAAAACAATCATTATTATACCTATCTTTCTGACGCTAAGTGGAAGTGACTTATTGTATAGGATATTTTCCTTCTTCTGAAATTCAGCGTTTCCTTGGCCTTCTTAGTTCTATTAAAAGCAATAAAACGACTCTCCTTTAATATCAAGTAAACTGTAACAATGGTGATATCAGAGGAAAAAAATAGTGACAACAAAATGTACAATGGAACTAGAATGGAAACTTCTTAACCAAGTGGTTCAATTTAAATACCTAGGGGCAGTTATGACATCAGATGAGAGATGCACAACAGTGATTAAGAACAGAATATGACAAGCAAAAGCTGCATTTCAGAAAATGAAAGGTATCTTATGCAATAAGTCACTGTCATTGAATGTAAGAAAGAGAGTGCTGAAATGCTATATAGATTCTTTTTTTTTTCTGTATGGCTATAATTCTGTGAACGTGATTAAGAAGAAAGTGGAAGCAACCGAGACGAATGTTGCGAAATCCTTGGACCGCCAGAGTAACTAACAAACATTGCTCAAAGAGGTTAATGAAACTATAACATTGTATTCAACAATAAGAATGAGACAAACAGCTTTCTTTGGTCATGTGATGAGAATAGAGGCATTGGAGAACATCGTGACAACTGGAAAGATCAAGGTGAAGAGAGGCAAGGGCCGACCAAGAGAAATAGTGCTAGATGGACTGAGACGGTGGCATGGTGGAATATCAGCAGCAGAGTTGATTCAGAACACCAAAGACCGCGAACTATGGGGGACCTGGATGCATACGCCAGCTGTGAAGGCACTTGATGGTGATAATTGAGTTCTTAATGTCTATCACGCTGATCCATCTGACATTCCCTCAGCGCAATCAAATGACTTGTATAGAACTATCGACTGAAGTCTGGGTATGTGTCTTCTTAAGCTGTCCGCTCCCCAGATGCAAAGTCCAGCTAGCTCTCTCCTTCAGGTCATTACCTGTGAACCCTGCGTTTCTCACGAACCGATGAGCTCACTGAGTATTAGACAGATATGTTTGCATACCCTTTACAGGATATCGCTGTCAAACATCAGCAGCTTTCAGCTGATTTTTGATTTCTTGGCAAGATTACGCTCAGTAGTTTGCCATTGCTTTCTGAGCGGCCGGCTCGCATACTCCGTAAGTTACCGACGCGATTCGAACCACTGCTGATTCTCACTGTCGTCACGTTACTAACGAGAGTATACGAGATTACGGAGAAAAGTCGCTAACCTCTAGGCCAGGAAGCCGGCTCACTGAGTATTACTTGCTGTATATCCAAGTGCTTTCCTAACGTTAACCCTCGCTGTTCCTGTCTCGTGGGTTCTCGTGTATGTTTGCAGCAACTTGGACCAGTATATTTTCCCCAGAGATGAACTTAACCGTGCCGAATGTCAGAAGCATAATAATATTTACAATTATCTACATGCCTGCCAGAAAAGTCATCAACAAAGGATAACACTAATTGAAAATATGAACCAACACAATAAGAATTGAGTTGTGTGAAGAACCGATACCACAGCATTCGGGATATTCTCATATGTGCTCCGTCCTCATCTGCAACAGCCAGCGAAGAGTTTCAATACTAATGGTACCAGTAGCAGTCTGATTATGTGACCTTCTGTCCTTTCCTGTGAGTTTTAAGTGTCGGCTAGATCCTCTGGTCACTCCCTGCAGCTCTATTACTCTGAACATCGTGATTATCTACCCATTCTTCTGCACTATACATACGATTTCAAAAAGGTCCCGACTGTATCTGCCTTATCACACACCCGCGAATACCCTACCAAAGGGTGCAGACTCAGCCCAAATGTTCGCCTGCTCGTTTCCAATCACACCAGCATGTCCTGGGAGAAAAACCCCACAGATGCTCTCTATTTGTTTATTGTTAAATGGAAGCCTGCAACCCTGCCTGTCTTCTCCCATATCAACACATTTGTGAGTCCGCTACAATTACGACAAGCGTTTGTTGATTGTCCTCCAGCCAGCTGTACCAGCACAATAAACCTAACACAACCGATGTGATAAAAATGGACAGATTTAGAGAACCTAAAAGCAGGATTAACTAATACATTATAAACATAAACGTTATCAACATGATCATCATCGTGTGCCTAGCCAGCTGGCATGGGCGACAATGTTTCTCCACACATTGCGATTTACAACAGGTTGTATGAATTCGTATTCTGAAACCTTTTCATGATATGGCTATTAAGAATCTTCCCTCGCTTACCCATATCTCTCTGTTTCTCTCTCTCTCTCTCTCTCTCTCTCTCTCTCTCTCTCTCTCTCTCTCTCTCTCTCTCTCTCTCTCTCTCTCTCTCTCCAAAAGAGATCCTAAGATGTCCTATACATCTAAGTCTACGAAGACTGAGCATGGAATAAACCGTCACACAACCTGATCTTTCCAATAGTTCAGTATTTGTGATTTTGTCTTGCCACTTAATACCAATAATTCTTCGCAGACACCGCATATGAAAGCTGTTTAAACGTTTCTCTTGGTGTGAGTAAGTTGTCCAGGTTTCAATGCCATAAAGAAGAGTACTAAGGACACAGGCTTGATAGACAAGGAATTTTGTTTTGGCAGTAAGCTTCCTGTTCTCCCAGACCTCTTTTTCTTAACCTGTTCATTGTTGTTGCTGCCTTACCTATCCGG
>JACEFZ010005599.1:405000-465000 GCA_014155875.1 Cepaea nemoralis | reverse complement strand
ATAATCTCTAACACTGATGTTTCTTCTTTTTCAATGGCCGAAATATTGACTTGGACGACAAAATGACACTAATTCGTCTGGAACAAGCTGCAGAAGCTGCCGGATTAACAAAGCAATTCTCCAACTGTCCGCCTGTCGGACCTTCCATCCTACACCAGTTGCCAACCAAGGCTTAGGGCTTGGTTTGCCATCCCATGAAATTTGCTCTTTAGGTTACAATTCCTCGCACTAGGGTAAGGCTTGTACCATTCCAGTTGTCATCCTCCGCCTGAAGCCGTTGGCACAAAATGGGTTGTCGGATTTGGTGAGCGCCGTCCAACATTCGGCGCTAACAGAAAGCAAGTAGTACCGTCTACTGTTACACAATAGCTCAGTCATATCTGGTTAAGACCTGGTATTAATTTCTTCTTACCAGGTCACATCAATATTAAATAGTTGCAAAGCTATTGGAATTCATATAAGGACACGACCATGTTTCTTTTAGATAGACTACACTAGACGTCAGATTAGTATGTCTAAGAACGAAAAGGTATCATTGCGTTCGTCGACAAGAGACAAGATGTGTTCTTGTGGGTTCATTGTGTAGTGGAATGAATCTGCTTGTTATTCTGGTCTTCTAGATGAATAATATATCACCCACATACCGGCTGCATAGAAGCAGCTCCCTTAATACTGAATATTAGTTAATGAGCACATGATGACAGATGGTGGTAGGGCCTGTGATTATGATTCAGGACATACCATCCGGGTCGACTGTCACAAGACCTAGTTAGGTAATCTTTCTACGCAGGGTTACGGTATTTCAATGTCCGTAGACTTCATCCAATATCCAAAAATAGGACGCTAACACTTGTTTGCATTCCGTCGTCAATTGTTACAAACCTCACACATTATTGCAACATATAGTTCATTTTCAAGATGCAGTTTTTAGATATATCCTCTGAAACAAAACCGCTAGGCTGTGAAATAGGACAGCAGTTATTTAAAGCATATGCAAGAAATACAACACATGGACGTTTACGAGTGACGTATGTGCAAAGTGGGTCAAGCAAACAACGTGAGAAATAAGAAGACGTGCTTGCTACATACGTCCGTCATTCCTCTAGTAGTTGTGGTGTGTTGATTAATGTTAACAGACAAGAAAATGACTGTAAGTTGTTGAATTATTTACATATTTCAGAAATTGTCAATGAACATTTTATTATAATCGTTTTACACAATAATTAATGACAGACAATAATATATCATAAAGGGTCCGCTTTAATTGGTCACATGATGTAATGTATACATTCGTGGCTGCGAAAATTAGGTACAATAATTTTTTTTCCCCATATACTTTACAGGACATCGCTGTCGACATCAGCATCTTTCAGCTGATTGTTGATTTCTTGGCAAGATTATGCTCAGTAGTTTGCCATTGTTTCTGAGCGACCGGCTCCATACTCTCATAAGTCACTGGAGCGACTCGAACCGCTTCCAATTCTCGAGCACTCACGTCAACCATGAGAGTATTCAGGGTTAAGGAGAAAGCTGCTAACACCTGGACCAGGGAGACCGGCAGGTACAATAATAGGCGAGCTAAAATTAAACTTTGAGCCTTGGATAGGAGGGATACACGAATGAAATAAAACGAATGTTTTATGTTCTCCAGCTTTGAACTCAAGTGTTGTCTACACACGCGCTTCTATTTCTAGTGGACGAGACTGATTTTTCCGTTTTGATTAGCTTTCCCTATTACCAGCGTCACTCGCCATCAGAAGTACCCACTTTGACTTCTGAGGTACTTGTAATTTACGCCCTCAAGTCAAGAACGAGAATTCAACATTTAAATCCAGCTGACTGGTGCAGGTGTTGAGCCCGCTACCTCGGCATCAGCACACCGGAAGTTTACGAGCCAGCGCTCTGATCCATTCTGCCACGCCGACCTCCAGAATGTTAGACAGGGTGGATATTTTGCTTTATGTTGCAAGTCCTTTGCAGGACCTTGCGACCCACCCCAATCCCAGGTTGATAATTTGGTCGATTTTACCGTTAGTAGTTTGCCATTGCTTTCTGATCAAGAAGTCAATGGTGAAGACAAACTGACCGGTGTAGAGGTCGAACACGCTACCCAGCGCAACGGAAGTTTAAACGCAAGATAAGAGCTCAGCATCGAACCCTTGTCCAACCGCGCCCATGACATAGCCGGCGCAGCTCCCTATGAACGTCGCTAAAGCACCCACAAACAAGTAAAGGCGTCCGCTTCAAGCCACCGTGGTGTGTTGAGGATAAGACGCTAAGCCTATTATGTCTTGATCAAATAGCACTAGACGGACGGCTGTGACCACTATCCATACTCTTGTTTCAGGTTGGAGGGCGGTTTCTTCTTTCTAGTACTCGCACTTACTTGTAATGTTAGCAGCCACAATGCCAGGAGGACGAAATCCGCCCGTGACAAAAGGGGAAATGACTATTCTGGTACCCAGTCTGATATCCAGAGGCAACTAGAAACGCTAAGGAGAACGGTGGCGGATCTCAGCATGCAGGTTATGATGCAACAATTCTTCGTGGAAGAGAGGTTAGACACCAGTATCACCATCATTATCATCATATACATCATCATCATCATCATCATTATCATCATCACCATCGTCATCATCTTATTTTCGCTATGAACATTTTGTCAAGAACACAAGACATTTGATCAATAACACAGAACTGGTACGATCTGTCAAGATACGCTGGCGGAGATGTTAAAGAATAGATCGGAGCACCTACGTTCCGATTCGGAGTGTGAGGATTATGTTCCTTACTAATCACATTATGGTTAAGGAGGTAAGGAACCTATGCTGGACTAGCAAACCATAAGGGAATTTATTGATCAAAGAAACATGTTCATGAATCACGGAGGAAATTTGAGGAAAAGCGCCCAAATCTTGGTCAGCAACTGCTCTAGGATCGAAGCTCCGACAGGCGACAGATGGAGCATTGCTTCTGATCCGTAAGCTTCTACTGCTGGTCTTGTTTCAGATGTATTGGTGTTATCTTTCCTCTGTAGAAACTAGACAGGCCGAGAGATCATACTGCTGTGGACAACACATTGTCTCTACAATTCATCCCGGTCTTTGTGCTATATAGAGGTTATTATATCTTTTTTGAAGAACAATGTAACAAGCTATCATCTATCAAGACGACAAGGTACAAGTAAACTACAGCAAAAGGTCGCCTTCATTATAATATTGGAATGCTTGGAAATATCTCTATAGGTACGGCTCTGTATCGTACAAACCAGCGTAAATTGAACACTTTACAATTGTCACGAGATTCTAGAACGGGAAGAAGACGAGGAAGGAGCTAGTCACCGAGCTTCCAAATAACAACCTAACTGTCATAACTGTTGTGTATATTTGGTTTTTCTTTGAAAGTTCGATCCGCAAGCAATGTATCCTGCCAACCCTCGTAAACTGAATACTTGACAATTCTCATGTCACTCTAGAATGGGAAGAAGTCGGAGAAAGGAACTAGTCACATAGCCTCCAAATAACAACATAATTGTCATGACGGTTGTGTATACTTGGTTTGTTTTTCAGGGTTCGAACCGAAGGCAATTCGGGAGTGAGTGTTATTCGCGGAGGAAAACAGGGATTGAAGAACTATGAATCTGCCAGCCATGTAAAGTCGGCTGCCTTCAGCATCCACGACCATTCCAACTACGACCGGACAATAGGTAAGTTATTCACATTGACCAAACCTCATATGTTCATAGGGTTAGGAACAGGCAAGAGGTTTTAGTTGCTGTGGTACCGGACAATTGGTAAGTTATTCACATTGACCAAACCTCATATGTTCATAGGGTTAGGAACAGGCAAGAGGTTTTAGTTGCTGTGGTACCGGACAATTGGTAAGTTATTCACATTGACCAAACCTCATATGTTCATAGGGTTAGGAACAGGCAAGAGGTTTTAATTGCTGTGGTACCGGAAAATTGGTAAGTTATTCACATTGACCAAACCTCATATGTTCATAGGGTTAGGAACAGGCAAGAGGTTTTAATTGCTGTGGTACCGGACAATTGGTAAGTTATTCACATTGACCAAACCTCATATGTTCATAGGGTTAGGAACAGGCAAGAGGTTTTAATTACTGTGGTACCGGACAATTGGTAAGTTATTCACATTGACCAAACCTCATATGTTCATAGGGTTAGGAACAGGCAAGAGGTTTTAATTGCTGTGGTACCGGACAATTGGTAAGTTATTCACATTGACCAAACCTCATATATTCATAGGGTTAGGAACAGGCAAGAGGTTTTAGTTGCTGTGGTACCGGACAATTGGTAAGTTATTCACATTGACCAAACCTCATATGTTCATAGGGTTAGGAACAGGCAAGAGGTTTTAGTTGCTGTGGTACCGGACAATTGGTAAGTTATTCACATTGACCAAACCTCATATGTTCATAGGGTTAGGAACAGGCAAGAGGTTTTAATTGCTGTGGTACCGGACAATTGGTAAGTTATTCACATTGACCAAACCTCATATGTTCATAGGGTTAGGAACAGGCAAGAGGTTTTAATTGCTGTGGTACCGGACAATTGGTAAGTTATTCACATTGACCAAACCTCATATGTTCATAGGGTTAGGAACAGGCAAGAGGTTTTAGTTGCTGTGGTACCGGACAATTGGTAAGTTATTCACATTGACCAAACCTCATATGTTCATAGGGTTAGGAACAGGCAAGAGGTTTTAATTGCTGTGGTACCGGACAATTGGTAAGTTATTCACATTGACCAAACCTCATATGTTCATAGGGTTAGGAACAGGCAAGAGGTTTTAATTGCTGTGGTACCGGACAATTGGTAAGTTATTCACATTGACCAAACCTCATATGTTCATAGGGTTAGGAACAGGCAAGAGGTTTTAATTACTGTGGTACCGGACAATTGGTAAGTTATTCACATTGACCAAACCTCATATGTTCATAGGGTTAGGAACAGGCAAGAGGTTTTAATTGCTGTGGTACCGGACAATTGGTAAGTTATTCACATTGACCAAACCTCATATATTCATAGGGTTAGGAACAGGCAAGAGGTTTTAGTTGCTGTGGTACCGAACAATTGGTAAGTTATTCACATTGACCAAACCTCATATGTTCATAGGGTTAGGAACAGGCAAGAGGTTTTAGTTGCTGTGGTACCGGACAATTAGTAAGTTATTCACATTGACCAAACCTCATATATTCATAGGGTTAGGAACAGGCAAGAGGTGGTAGTTGCTGTGGTACCGGACAATTGGTAAGTTATTCACATTGACCAAACCTCATATGTTCATAGGGTTAGGAACAGGCAAGAGGTTTTAATTGCTGTGGTACCGGACAATTGGTAAGTTATTCACATTGACCAAACCTCATATGTTCATAGGGTTAGGAACAGGCAAGAGGTTTTAATTGCTGTGGTATAACATCATTGTAGGATTTATTCGTTAACATTGTGACTACCGCATTTACCTGTGGAGGCAGTGGTCTGGGTTCGATTCTCGTCGTTAACACTTTGTTTCCCAAGAAGATATTGCTGTAATTCTTTTTACCGTAAACGATTGTTGCATTAACTCTAGAAGCTTGTGAAGGTATATCTTACAACGTTTCTCTTTTGAATTGTAACTCACTGTTAAAGATAGAAAATAATAATTCTCATGGTTTGAAAAGAGATATTGCTATTATAAGTCGTCATGAAGGGCGTATTTGAAATTTATAATCAGGCAAAAGAAAATAAACATTCATGCGAAATTAACCTGTAATGAATGCTGGAAAATATCCATACCAAAGATTGGGCCCCTGGCATTTAAGAGTTAAAGTAGTACAATTGTGTGTAAGAAGTCATTTTAGAGACATTGTAGGGCAGCTGTAGTGACAGAAACAACTGGTATTGAGTAGAGGTGTGCAGTATCTTATTGAAGCAGAAGAGGTGAATACAAGTTAGCATGTTCTTTTTAGAGTAAGCAATGGACATATAGTGGTTTGCTGGATATATGTTATAGTTCATTTTATGTATTGTCATTGTTCTTGTATTGTCATTGTTAATGTATTGTTATTGTCATTGTATTGTCAAGTTATTGTATTCTCAGTTTTATTGTAATGTCACTGTTCTTGTATGGTCAGTGTTATTGTATTGTCAGTGTTCTTGTATTGTCAGTGTTATTGTGTTGTCATTGTTATTGTATTGTCATTGTTATTGTATTGTCAGTGTTATTGTATTGTCAATGTTATTGTATTGTCATTGTTATTGTATTGTCATTGTTATTGTATTGTCAGAGTTATTGTATTGTCATTGTTATTGTATTGTCAGTGTTATTGTATTGTCAGTGTTATTGTATTGCCATTGTTATTGTATTGTCAGTGTTATTGCATTGTCATTGTTCTTGTATTGTCAGTATTATTGTAATATCATTGTTCTTGTATTGTCAGTGTTATTGTATTGTCATTGTTATTGTAATGTCATTGTTCATGTATTGTCAGTGTTATTGTATTGTCATTGTTCTTGTATTGTCAGTGTTATTGTATTGTCAGTGTTCTTGTATTGTCAGTGTTATTGTGTTGTCATTGTTATTGTATTGTCATTGTTATTGTATTGTCAATGTTATTGTATTGTCATTGTTATTGTATTGTCAGTGTTATTGTATTGTCATTGTTATTGTATTTTCATTGTTATTGTATTGTCAGTGTTCTTTTATTGTCATCGTTATTGTATTGTCATTGTTATTGTATTGTCAGTGTTATTGTATTGTCAGTGTTATTGTATTGTCAGTGTTATTGTATTGTCAGTGTTATTGTATTGTCAGTGTTATTGTATTGTCAGTGCTATTGCATTGTCGGTACTATTGTATTGTCAGTGTTATTGTATTGTCGGTACTATTGTATTGTCAGTGTTATTGTATTGTCGGTACTATTGTATTGTCAGTGTTATTGTATTGTCGGTACTATTGTATTGTCAGTGTTATTGCATTGTCGGTACTATTGTATTGTCAGTGCTATTGCATTGTCGGTACTATTGTATTGTCAGTGTTATTGCATTGTCGGTACTATTGTATTGTCAGTGTTATTGCATTGTCGGTACTATTGTATTGTCAGTGCTATTGCATTGTCGGTACTATTGTATTGTCAGTGTTATTGCATTGTCGGTACTATTGTATTGTCAGTGCTATTGTATTGTCGGTACTATTGTATTGTCAGTGTTATTGCATTGTCGGTACTATTGTATTGTCAGTGTTATTGCATTGTCAGTGTTATTGTATTGTCAGTGCTATTGTATTGTCAGTGTTATTGTATTGTCGGTGCTATTGTATTGTCGGTACTATTGTATTGTCAGTGTTATTGTATTGTCAGTGTTATTGCATTGTCAGTGTTATTGTATTGTCAGTGTTATTGTATTGTCAGTGTTATTGTATTGTCAGTGTTATTGTATTGTCAGTGTTATTGTATTGTCAGTGTTATTGCATTGTCAGTGTTATTGTATTGTCAGTGTTATTGCATTGTCAGTGTTATTGTATTGTCGGTGCTATTGTATTGTCAGTGTTATTGTATTGTCAGTGTTATTGTATTGTCAGTGTTATTGTATTGTTATTGTATTGTCAGTGTTATTGTATTGTCAGTGTTATTGTATTGTCATTGTTATTATATTGTCAGTGTAATTGTATTGTCGGTGCTATTGTATTGTCGGTACTATTGTATTGTCATTGTTATTGTATTGTCAGTGTTATAATATTGTCAGTGTTATTATATTGTCAGTGTTATTGTATTGTCAGTGCTATTGTATTGTCGGTACTATTGTATTGTCATTGTTATTGTATTGTCAGTGTTATAATATTGTCAGTGTTATTATATTGTCAGTGTTATTGTATTGTCGGTGCTATTGTATTGTCGGTGCTATTGTATTGTCATTGTTATTATATTGTCATTGTTATTGTATTGTCATTGTTATTATATTGTCAATGTTATTGTATTGTCGGTGCTATTGCATTGTCAGTTTTATTGTATTGTCGGTGCCAGTGTATTGTCAGTGTTACTGTATTGTCATTGTTATTGTATTGTCAGTGTTATTGTATTGTCAGTCTTATTGTATAGTCAGTGTTATTGTATTGTCATTGTTATTGTATTATCATTGTTACTGTATTGTCGGTGCTATTGTATTGTCAGTGTTATTCTATTGTCGGTGCTATTGCATTGTCAGTCTTATTGTATGGTCAATGTTATTGTATTGTCAGTGTTATTGTATTGTCAGTGTTATTGTATTGTCCGTATTATTGTATTATCAATATTATTGCATTTCGGTGTTGTTGTACTGTCTGTGTGTGCGTAAATAAGACAAAGGATGATTAAAAATTAACATTATTAGTTATCAGACCGTTTGCGAGCGATGGCCGATATAGACGCTGATCAATGACAATCTCGCGTGGATTCGTGGCCAGACAGAAAAGAGGTCAAAGCCTTCAATGGTCCCGCGAGGGGTTGATGGTCGACCAGCGCTACGATAAACACAGGTCACTATAAGTATCTTTAAAGTGCGTGTAACATCGACACATTTATGGCAAGGACCTTAGAATTGTAAACAAAAACATATATTTAAAACAACAAGCTGCCATAAAGATTGTTAATGAAGTAGGTCAATAGCATCCTATTAAGAGAGGTGTGCGACAGGGATGTGTAATGTCTCCAGATCTTTTTTCCCTATACGCTGAAAATATATATATATATTTTTAATTTTAGAAATTTAGAAGTTATAAAAGGAATCAATATTGGGGGAACATAACATTAATAACATTTGATATTCGGGTGATACAGTACATTGATTGCAGACATTGAACAGGATCTGCAACATTTAGTAGATGCGTTTATTGTACACAGTGAATAACTAGGGTTAGAATTAATTGTATGAAAACAGGGGTTATAATCGTCTCTTAAAAGAAAGACATACAACAATGTAAAATAAGGACAAATGGGAAAATTCTTAAACAAGTGAATCGGTACAATTATCTCGGAACAGTCACACCATCTGATGTGAGGTGCCTTGAAGAGATCAGAACAAGAATCGCTATGGCAAAGGTAAGCCTTTTCCAGAATGTAATACATGCTGATTAATAAAAAGATGTCATTTGCAACGAGAAAAAAGAGTGTTGAAGTGCTACATAGAACCTGTACTTTTGTATGGATGGGAAGCGTGGAAAATGAGCAGGCAAAGTGAAAAACATCCATTGGCAGTGGAAATGTGGTTTCTGAGGAAAGTGCAAAGAATATCACGGACAGACAGAAAAACCAAGACGCAGACAGTCAAATGTTTGGGGCACTTTATGAAAACAATAAACAAGAAAGCTTGGTATCAACTGGCAAGATTGAGGGGAAAAGAACAATGGGTTGGCAGAGAAATAAACATTTAAATGACTTGATCACATGGCATGGTGGAGACGAGAACACGGAGTTGATCAACAACAATGGTGATCGCGTGAGATAGCAAAACATGACAGAACACGCTTATCGGCATGACACATGACAATGATGATGAAGATAGTATCGACATAACCTATGCACACTTAACCTTTAGACCTGAATAGTAAACACAAAATCAAATGGTACTGTATTGTGATCACGATGGGCCTCGTCGCCCATGAATGACGCTTTCCATTAGGGCTCTTTCTAAACGATAATGTGGTTTAATGTGGCCAAAGCACTCCAGCTTTCTGAAAGTACATTCTTTATAAAGTGATACATAATGTTGGAGATAGCCGTCGGTAGAGGGAAATGATAGTCCATGCCTATGGCAATGCATGAGACGATATAATGATGATGATGATGGCGATGATGATGATGATAATAATAATAACGGTGTTTTTCAGTCATTTGACTTTGATGTCGAAGCGTTATAGAATCATCATAATCATCAAGTGTCATACCAGCTGTTGTAGGAGTTCATGTCTCTCCACAGATCTCGGTCTTTGGTTGTCTGGATCAACTCTGCTGATGCTATACCTCCATGCCACCGTCTCAATCCAAACAGCATAATGTCTCTTAGTCTGCCTCTGCCTCTCTTCCCCTCGATCTTTCCCGTTGTCACGATGTTCTCCAATGCCTCTCTTCTCATCACATGACCAACATGGCCACAGTTATTTTCCGCTGTGTACTTCAGGGCTTGTTGAGAATTATTCTGTCACATTTCGCTCCTGGCTTATTTTGGTTCGTTAATGTTATTTTGCCGGCTCTATGGCGTATGAGTTAACGATTTTCTCCGTAATCCCGTATTTCAACGTGAGGAACACAGCTGCGCGAGATTCGGCAGCGGATCGCGTCGCGTTGGTTACTTGTGGGATATCTGAGCCGGTCGCTCAGAAAACAATGGCAAACTACTGAGCGTGATCTTGCCAAGAACATCAAGCTGAGAAATGCTGTTGTTGACTGCAAGGGATATACAACTTACAAACAAAACAAACATGTTAGTTGGCGGCGCTGTGGCGAACGCGGGTTGGGTGAAATTCGCAATCCCGCATACCGCGTTTGAAACACAGCTGCGGGCGATTTGGCAGCAGGCCGCCTTGTGTTAGTTTCTTACAGGTATGAGTGCCGGTCGTTCAGAAAGCAATGGCAAACTACTGAATGTAAACTTGCCAAGAATTAATAAACAGCCAAAAATGCTGGGGTTGACTGTGACGTCCTGCAAAGGATAACACTGTGAGATTTTGTGTAAATGATGTGTGAACGTGTGTTTTATGCATGTGTACGTGTCGGTGTGTGTATATGTGTGTGTCTGCCTGTCTATCTGTCACATACACTGCATTGGTTATGCTCACAGCATTCATGTGACAGTGTTTTATTCCCTATCTGAATGTAACATGCAGAATATATAATTGATGTACGAAAGATGAGTGCTTGGAAGGGCCAAATGTAAGATGGGCCTGCGTGCCCAAATTGTGACCCTTCAAAAATAAAGTTCGTTCACTCGTTCTGTCTGTCTCTCTGTCTGTTTGCCTTCCAGTATATCTCTTTATTTTTCTGCTGCACGCCTGCCTGACTTCCTGTCTGTCGGTCTGTACGTTTATTTTTACCTAATACCAACTTATCTATTTACCTGTCTACCTATCATACTTCATACTTTCCTTCCTGCTTGGTTTCCTGTATGTCTGTTTATCTGTCTGTTTATCCGTTTATCTTCCACTTTATCCACCGCACCCTTCCATCTTTCTATCTATATGCCTTTCCTAACCAGGCTTGGGAGAAATGAGCGTCGTCCTGAATGGAGTCCATTTCCGAACACGCCACAATGACTACAAACTTGTCATGCCCTCCACACACTCCACGGAATTTCACGCTGTCGAAGACATACCTTTTCCTGGCGTGCCACCGGAAGTGACCAGTAAATCAACGATTGAGGTAAGTATTTATCTAGATATGAAAACCAAAGTAGATAAGCCGAAGGATGATAAATAATATTGCCTCCCTGTTTGTCAACGAGCTACCAATGCATAGACTGGTCGAACGAATAGGGAGATTCGTTTTGAGAATCTTTAGCAAAATAGAGAAGGTAGGGATTATACATATGTTCTAAGTCCATTTACCTATCTTACAGTATCCTGAAGGTATGGGTTTAAACCCACTTGCTTTGCGTATATGATATTAAAATGTAAAGGACTCCTTTCGACGCTTGAGGGGTGAGGAGTATATGGCTGTAGCATCGTATGTTTATAGGCAACTGGCCCTCAATAAGTGGTGTTGCCAATGTCGCGCCCGCCGCCTTGATTTCCCACAACATTTCCTGATACCCATATGTCGGTTGGGTTGATCTGGGATTTCTCATTATTTTTTATTTTTAAAGTGCACGGGTCGGGGGAGATTGGAACATATAATCACAGAGCCACCAGGTCCATTAGCTTCTATGATTGTGGTCAATACAAGTAAACATATAGCTGATGTTATTGCAACATCCTCTGATGATGTGAAGGATACGTTCTATGAGCAGCTAGACTCTGCGATCAAGGCAGTTCCAAAGTCCGACTACATTTATATGCTCGGTGATTTCAATGCTCGTGTGGGCAAGGACTCGAGTTCATGGCCAGTGTGCCTTGGAAAATACAACATCGGTCGCATGAATGATAATGGGCAAAGGCTGCTGGAGCATTGCACTAGAAATGACCTATGTATTACAAACTCCTTTTTTAAAACAAAAGAGATGCATAAGGTCACATGGAAACATCCAAGATCCGGCCATTGGCATCAGCTGGACTTCATTATCACACGGAGACAACATCTGAACCATACATCATTAACTCGAAGTTACCACAGTGCTGACTGTGATACAGATCATTCTTTGGTTGTTGCAAGGGTTAGACTGAGACCAAAGAGAATCTACACAGCTAAACACAAGTCTAGCCCCAGGATTAATATTATTAACACTCAAGATCCTGGAAAGTGCTTTGAATTTCAACAGCAACTTGAGGACGCTTTCAATGATGCATCAGAAAATTGTATAGTAAATGATAAATGGAGTAAACTTAAGGAAACTATTTATAAAACAGCGGTAGGGGTTTACGGCATTGTGGATCATAAGAGGCAGGACTGGTTTGCGGCGAACAGCCAGATACTGCAGCCCTTGATTGATAAAAAGAAGATAGCTCTCTTGGGAAGCAAGGACAGACCAACGCGTAACACTCTGAGCTGAGGCAAGCGAGGAAGGATGTGCAAAAGGCTGCCGGGCAGTGTGCGAATGACTATTGGATCAAGTTGTGTGAGTCCATTCAAATCGCAAGTGATAAGGGAAACATCAGAGGCATGTATGAAGGGATAAAGAAAGCCTGTGGTCCAATGATCAAAAGAAATGCACCGCTGAAAACCTTGACTGGAGAAATCATCACTGATAAGAGGCAGCGGATGGATAGATGGGTCGAGCACTGTTTGGAGCTTTACTCAAGTGAGACCAAGCTGGCGGATGATGCCCTCAACGCCATAGAGGCCCTGCCAACTCTTGACCACCTGGACACACTTCCCACTATAACAGAAGTTAAGTGTGCTATAATGAAGCTTGCATCTGGCAAGGCTCCAGGTAAGGATGGGATTCCAATAGAGGTGATCAGGAGTGGGCAAGACACACTCGCTCTACAGATCCACCAGCTAATAGAGCTATGCTGGCGAGAAGGACAAGTCCCACAGGATTTCAAAGATTCAAACATCATAACGCTGTACAAGAACAAGGGAGATCGGAGCGACTGCAACAACTATAGGGGTATCTCACTTCTGTGTATTGTTGGAAAAGTATTTGCCAGAATTGTCCTGCGCAGACTTCAAGTCCTGGGAGATCAAGTCTACCCCGAATCACAGTGCGGCTTCCGTCAGAACCGGTCTACCATTGATATGATATTCTCATTGCGACAGATGCAAGAAAAATGCCGGGAACATAATCAGCCACTGTTTATTGCCTTCATCGACCTCACAAAGGCATTCGATTTGGTCGGTCGTGAGGGTCTGTTCAAAGCACTAAAGAAGATTGGCTGTCCACCAACTCTTCTGTCCATTGTGGAATCGTTCCACACAGGCATGAAGGGTATAATCAAGTTTGATGGCTCAACTTCAGAAGAGTTTGAAATCAAGAGTGGAGTTAAGCAAGGTTGTGTACTAGCCCCCACCCTCTTTGGGATATACTTTTCACTTCTACTGAAATATGCCTTTCGTGATCAGGATGACGGTATATACATTCACTCACGCTCAGATGGTGGCCTCTATAATGCTCAGAGATTGAAGGCCAAGACCAAAATTAGCAGGGTACTAATCAGAGAGTTGCTTTTTGCGGATGATGCTGCGATTACGACCCACTCTGAGGAAGAATTACAACATCTACTATCTGCATTCTCCAATGCTTGTTCTGAATTTGGTTTAACAATTAACAAAAAGAAGACACAGATTATGTCACAAGGTGCACATGGTGTACCATCAATCTTTATTGACGACGCCGAACTGGAGATAGTAGACCATTTTACATATCTAGGATCAGAGGTAAATAGCAAATTATCCCTCGATCAGGAAATCAACATCAGGATTGGCAAGGCAGCAACAACAATGAACATGTTAGCAAAAAGAGTCTGGGAGAACAGGAAGCTTACTGCCAAAACAAAAGTCCTCGTCTACCAAGCCTGTGTCCTTAGTACTCTTCTTTATGGCAGTGAAACCTGGACAACTTACTCACGCCAAGAGAAACGTTTAAACAGCTTTCATATGCGGTGTCTGCGAAGAATACTTGGTATTAAGTGGCAAGACAAAATCACAAATACTGAAGTATTGGAAAGATCAGGTTGTGTGACGGTGTATTCCATGCTCAGTCTTCGTAGACTTAGATGGATAGGACACGTTAGGAGGATGGATGATGGTAGAATACCAAAGGACATCTTTTTTGGTGAATTACAGACGGGTAGGAGATCTCAGGGTCGGCCTCTACTACGATACAAAGATGTGTGTAAGCGGGACATGATTGATACAGGCATTGATAATGCACAAATGGGAGCACGTCGCCGCTGAACGTGTTGCATGGAGGGCAACTATCAGAAATGGAATAAAGACAAAGGAGAAAATCATTGCAGATAAAGCACACACAGAGCGTGAGAGACGTAAGATGGTGCAAAATGGTGGAAATGACCATGTTTTCACATGCACCTACTGTGGGCAAACATTTGCAGCAAGAATTGGCCTTACCAGCCACACTCGCCATCGCCATGGATCGTAGTTATTGCCATATGACAGTTATTAAGTCTTTTTGAAGCACAATGTACCAAGCTATCGTCTGTCAAGACGGAAAGGTGCCAATGAATTGCAACAGTGATGTATGAATGATATAATGTATGAGAGCAACAGATCAGAAGGGCAGAATATCAGACGGGCCTGCGTGCCCAACTCTTGGTTAGTTGCTTATCCGTTACAATGGACGTAGCAGCCAACTCGAATATTTAATTTGGCTATTTGTGATTCCTGGGCAAGTTTTCTGTTCATTAGTTTACAATTGCGTTCTGAACAACGGGCACTCATACCATTGTATGGAAACCAACGCCATGCGGTCTGCTTCCAAATCGCCCGCTGCTGTGTTTCGACGTGGTATGTGGAATTACGAAATTCATTTGTAAACCCTTCGCCAGAGCCGGCCTAATTCTGAACCTATTGAAAATAAACTTTGTTCGTTCAATATCACAAGTAGAAAGATCTGCGTACTGAAATATAGTGTATGGCCTGTCATATTGTATGAAAGCGACGATAGTGTATGATGGAGGTATACCTCTCCATAGCACAACACTTGGGCTGAATTCTAGAGGCTATGTTGCCCATTAAGAGTTATCCCTCCCTCGGTATGTCTTTTTTTTTTTTTTAATTCGCATATCCCTTACAGAACATCGCTGTCAACAGCAGCATCTTTCAGCTGTCTATTGATTTCTTGGCAAAATACGCTCAGTAGTTTGCCATTGCTTTCTGAGCGCCCGGCTCAGTTATCCCGCAAGTCACCAGCGGGGGTCTAACTGCTCCCAGCTCTCGCCCGCTACGAGACTCTGCGTGATAAACGGGATTACGGAGAGAAAGTGTTGTAACCCCTCGGCCAGAGAGACCGACTCGGTATGTCTAGTTTACTCAAAAGGTAACACAGGTAAATCTGGAACAAGACAAGCTTCAGAAGCTGTGGGATCAGCAAAACAATGTTCTAACTGTCCGCCTGTCCGCGCTTCCATCTTAGGCCTTTTGCCAACCAAGGCTTAGAGCCTGGTCTGTCCTGCCACGATATTTAGTCTTTGGGTTGCATTTCTTCGCACCAGGATAAGGATTGTACCCCCCCCCCCTCCCCTCCAATTGCGCTCCTCCGCCTGAAACCGTTGGCAGAGTGTGAGGTGTCGGGTTTGATGAGCACCTCTCAACATTTTGATGTTACAATATCGCTCATTAAAACCATTAGGAAACGACAATCGACATTAGTGAAGTAAATCAGAAGACGGGATGGAATACAGACATTATCCTTATGCGGGAAATTCTAGGCAAGAGAGACATTCGAAGACAGCGCAACATAATAATGTATTTGAATAACGAGGATACAAACAATAGATTATACAATTTAATGCCTGGCATATTTCCTGCATCTCGTCAGATACACACTGTTACAAATAGTAATGTAAGCAAATCAAGTTTAACTTTCAGGACATAGAATTTTGATGATGAGCTCAGTACATTCTGCATACACTCAAGTCGCTTAAAGTCGCTTAAAGCAACTTATTAAGCGACATTTTTAAGCGACTTTTTTCGCAACGTGTCGGTCAGAATTCGAGAAATGTTTATGCCGGAATCGAAACCATTAGCCCCGACTGTGTAATATTGATGCAGTGATTGCATTTGCTTTTGAATACACCCCCCCCCCCCCCCCCCACACACACACACACACAAACGGCGTCTGTTGACATTCACAGCGGATCAGCAAACAATATATATACTGTAGTAACAATGACTGCGACAAGGTATAAGGCGAAACATAATCAGAAGTACACAATGAGAGTGGAATAATGAATTGTGCAGCCGCGATAAACACATATGATCGTGATACTTGGGTCCGTGGGACTTTCCTCAGGCGGATAAAAACGTGAGAAAAACCACAATTAAATCAACAATGTACATTGTCATCTCTGTCACCCTTGTTTATTCTTTGTTGGCCACTATGTCCGACCAGCGTAGATCCCACGGAGAGAAATACCAGCTGTTTGTTGTTGTTGTTGTTGTTGTTTGGAACAGGTAAATTGCCTTTGTCACGTCACGTCCGTCCATAAGTACGTAAGGTCAATAACCTTTCTCCGTGTCTTGGGGCGCATTCAGAATATACGGTTCAGGACTCATATTTCAAATCAATCGACACTAGGCGGTGATGTGGGAAATTTACTTCCGAGACTTATTTCCGGCTACAAATGTGTTTAAACACGAGAATTTTTTTACAACAAACTCTCGCTTCTATGGGGATTCGAACATATGTGGTGTCATCAACTTTGGCTTACAAGACTGGAAGAACGCACCCCCCCCCCCCCTCCTCTCCCCCGCCCCACAATCCTCCTTTTACATCGCAGTCTTCTTTCCAATTTATGTTCACCAACATAATAATCATCATCATCATCATCATCATCATCATCATCATCATCATCATCATCATCATCATCATAATCATCCAGGGCCTTGTCGGCTGGTGTGATCGATCATGTCTCTCCACTAATTGCCATCTCCAATGGCATATATCAGTTCGGGTGTTGACTCCTTTCCCTGCCGTGACACAAGACTATTAACACTTTTCTCACGCTGTTGTACTCTATCTCTGTTTCCGCAAATCTTTCCGGTTGTCACGACATAGCTCAGTGTTTGTCTTCTCGTAAGGAAGCCAAAAAACGATGACTGCTGTTTTCTGATGTTTGTGATAAGTTATCTTTGCGACTCAGCTTCCTTCAAAACATCCTGATAGCTCAGTTTGGCTGTCCAATCAATTTTCAGCATTCTTCTATAAAACCACATCTCCAAGGCTTCCAATGGTTTTTTCACATACTTACTAATTGTCCAGGATTCGCAGCCGTATGTTAAAACTGTTCTATATAACATGCAAGAACTCTTTTTCTGAACTTTCAACGGACAAGGACGTATTGCACACAACGTTCTATATTTGATAGAATGCATTATTTGCTCGACCTATTCTGTTCTTTATGTCAGTGATGTATCTTTCGTCTGATGTTATCTATGTGCCAAGATATCTGAATTTCTTCACTTGCCCCAAAATTAACGTCATTTACTTTAATTGCATATTTAGGCGAAATCTGTTTCTTTAATGTCACCATGACTACTGTATTACTATTATTCAAACTAAGGCCCATTTTTTTTTCACTTTCTACAACCACTGTATCTATCATTACCTGTAGATCGGTCTGACTTATTATCAAGAGGGTATCGTCGGCATAACGTAAGTTATTTATATTATGTCCACCACCCAGGTTCCCTGGCATATTATCTTTAGATCTCATTAAATGTCAGTGTTACAATGATAACGAGTCACGGGACTTTACACAACGTTGTCTGACTCTATGCTACCATTGCCAAACCTGGACAATGAAAGAAAAAGGGAAAATAAAAATTACAACAACGGAAATGAGATTCCTGAGAAGAATACTCAACGTGTCAAGAAGAGAGAAAATCAGAAATGATGAGATCAGGACTAAAGTGAGGGTTATAACAGCGACAGATTTAATTAGAATACAGCAAGCTAAAAGGTCAGCAATATGTCTTATAACTAGGCTACCAACTGACAACCCCACTCCAGGTGCTGCTGTATCAATCCAAACAGGCAAAGATATTTCTAGGGGTGGTTTCCGTGGTAAAGTGTCCATCCGCATGCCTCGCGCTCTGAAGATCGGGTACATTATTCCTAGACATCCGTGGGGTCCGGGGTGTGATGGGGGAAGGGGGGGAGGGTCAACGCTGGAGAAACGGAGTTCAATGCTCTGATTACTGTTCAGCAGAGACAGATCGAGCCAAATTTGGTAAAACCCGGTGCAATGACATCTATTCTTTTGCCTTTAACTCTTTACCTTTGAAGACGCGGCTAAAACAATCTAAGAAGACAGCTGTGGGAGACAGACCGCCTTGCGTTGTATTTTTATACAGTGGCTTGAGTGCAGGTCGTTCAGAAAGCAACAGTAAACTATTAGACGTAAACTTGCCAAGAAATCACACAGTCAAATAAAAATGATTGTTGTTGACTGCGACGTCCTGTAAAGGATATGCAACTAACTTTAATACTGTATACCCAATGCGCTTTAAGGCCTGCAAAAGGGTCGTTTACTTAGTTAGTTAGTTTGTCGCTGGTTCCAACTTCACGGCAACGGGTCATCCCCATTATGCTCCGTTTCTGTGCCAGTGAATATCACACAAAATGCTCCGAAAAGTGGAACAGACAGGAGTCTCAGCAAGCCAACAGCACGCACAGGTACACTGTGCATAATGCCGCCGCCAGAATACCAACACCAAAGTCCTTCACGAAACATAGAGTTCATCGTCGATGGAATCGGCAGTCACCAGAAAGACTTCATTGACCCGGGTTTTATCCCATATGGCTCAGTCTTTTTCTACAGGGTGATCCACCGAAAGCGCCGCACAAAGTACGAATTCCGTAGCTCCATCGACGGCTCCCAGGAGTCTCCTGAAAAATGCACTCGTTAACCGAAAAGGCAAACCAGTCAGTTCAGCAACAGTCGGTCGCCATTGTTCCGAACATAAAAAACAACAGGGGACAGATGTAAAAGCATTCCACACGAATTTCATAGCTCACAGTGTCACTTCAGGCACTCAGTAGCAGGGCGACGGAACCAGGTCCTTTACTTACTGGCATGATGAAATCACCATCAGCATTGTAACTGACACCTGGCAGTCTTGACAGTCGATAGTTTGTTACATTGTGACTGGCACCTTGCAGGGTTGCCAGTCGATAGTTTGTTACTTTGTGTCTGACACCTGGCCGTCTTGACAGTCGACAGTTTGTTACATTGTGTCTGACACCTGGCAGTCTTGACAGTCGATAGTTTGTTACATTGTTACTGGCAACTGGCCGTATTGACAGTCGATAGATTGTTACATTATGACTGGCACCTGGCCGTATTGACAGTCGATAGCTTGTTAAATTGTGACTGGCAACTGGCCGTCTTGACAGTCGATAGTTTGTTACATTGTGACTGGCAACTGGCTGTCTTGACAGTCGATAGTTTGTTACATTGTGACTGGCACCTTGCAGGGTTGCCAGTCGATAGTTTGTTACTTTGTGTCTGACACCTGGCCGTCTTGACAGTCGACAGTTTGTTACATTGTGTCTGACACCTGGCAGTCTTGACAGTCGATAGTTTGTTACATTGTTACTGGCAACTGGCCGTATTGACAGTCGATAGTTTGTTACATTATGACTGGCACCTGGCCGTATTGACAGTCGATAGTTTGTTAAATTGTGACTGGCAACTGGCCGTCTTGACAGTCGATAGTTTGTTACATTGTGACTGGCAACTGGCTGTCTTGACAGTCGATAGTTTGTTACATTGTGACTGGTAACTGGCCGTATTGACAGTCGATAGTTTGTTACATTGTGACTGGCAACTGGACGTATTGACAGTCGATAGTTTGTTACATTGTGACTGACACCTGGCCATCTTGACAGTCGATAGTTTGTTACATTGTGACTGACACCTGGCCGTATTGACAGTCGATAGTTTGTTACATTGTGTCTGACACCTGGCCGTATTGACAGTAGATAGTTTGTTACATTGTGACTGACACCTGGCCGTATTAACAGTCGATAGTTTGTTACATTGTGACTGACACCTGGCCGTATTGACAGTCGATAGTTTGTTACATTGTGACTGACACCTGGTCTTCTTGACAGTCGATAGTTTGTTACATTGTGACTGGCAACTGGCCGTCTTGACAGTCGATAGTTTGTTACATTGTGACTGGCAACTGGCCGTATTGACAGTCGATAGTTTGTTACATTGTTTCTGGAAACTGGCCGTATTGACAGTCGATAGTTTGTTACATTGTGACTAGCAACTGGCCGTATTGACAGTCGATAGTTTGTTACATTGTGACTGGCAACTGGCCGTATTGACAGTCGATAGTTTGCTACATTGTGACTGGCAACTGGCCGTATTGACAGTCGATAGTTTGTTACATTGTGACTGCCACCTGGCCGTCTTGACAGTCGATAGTTTGTTACATTGTGACTGACACCTGGTCTTCTTGACAGTCGATAGTTTGTTACATTGTGACTGGCAACTGGCCGTATTGACAGTCGACAGTTTGTTACATTGTGTCTGACACCTGGACGTCTTGACAGTCGATAGTTTGTTACATTGTGACTGGCAACTGGCCGTCTTGACAGTCAATAGTTTGTTACATTGTGTCTGACACCTGGCCGTCTTGACAGTCGATAGTTTGTTACATTGTGACTGGCAACTGGCCGTCTTGACAGTCGATAGTTTGTTACATTGTGACTGGCACCTGGCCGTATTGACAGTCGATAGTTTGTTACATTGTTTCTGGAAACTGTCCGTATTGACAGTCGATAGTTAGTTACATTGTTACTGGCAACTGGCCGTATTGACAGTCGATAGTTTGTTACATTGTGACTGGCAACTGGCCGTATTGACAGTCGATAGTTTGTTACATTGTGACTGGCAACTGGCCGTATTGACAGTCGATAGTTTGCTACATTGTGACTGGCAACTGGCCGTATTGACAGTCGATAGTTTGTTACATTGTGACTGCCACCTGGCCGTCTTGACAGTCGATAGTTTGTTACATTGTGACTGACACCTGGTCTTCTTGACAGTCGATAGTTTGTTACATTGTGACTGGCAACTGGCCGTATTGACAGTCGATAGTTTGTTACATTGTGACTGGCAACTGGCCGTCTTGACAGTCGATAGTTTGTTACATTGTGACTGGCAACTGGCCGTCTTGACAGTCGATAGTTTGTTACATTGTGTCTGACACCTGGTCTTCTTGACAGTCGATAGTTTGTTACATTGTGACTGACACCTGGTTCCTTGACAGTCGATAGTTTGTTACATTGTGACTGGCACCTGGTCTTCTTGACAGTCGATAGTTTGTTACATTGTGTCTGACACCTGGTCTTCTTGACAGTCGATAATTTGTTACATTGTGACTGGCACCTGCAGTCGACTGTTTGTTACATTGTGTCTGACACCTGGTCTTCTTTACTGTCGATAGTTTGTTACATTGTGACTGGCAATTGGCCGTCTTGACAGTCGATAGTTTGCTACATTGTGACTGACACCTGACCGTCTTGACAGTCGATAGTTTGTTACATTGTGTCTGACACCTGGCCGACTTGACAGTCGATAGTTTGTTACATTGTGACTGGCACCAGGCCGTATTGACAGTCGATAGTTTGTTACATTGTGTCTGACACCTGGCCTTCTTGACAGTCGATAGTTTGTTACATTGTGTCTGACACCTGGCCGTATTGACAGTCGATAGTTTGTTACATTGTGTCTGACACCTGGCCGTCTTGACAGTCGATAGTTTGTTACATTGTGTCTGACACCTGGTCTTCTTGACAGTCGATAAATTGTTACATTGTGACTGGCACCTGGCCGTATTGACAGTCGACTGTTTTTTACATTGTGTCTGACACCTGGTCTTCTTTACAGTCGATAGTTTGTTACATTGTGACTGGCAATTGGCCGTCTTGACAGTCGATAGTTTGTTACATTGTGACTGACACCTGGCCGTCTTGACAGTCGATAGTTTGTTACATTGTGTCTGACACCTGGCCGTCTTGACAGTCGATAGTTTGTTACATTGTGACTGGCACCTGGCCGTATTGACAGTCGATAGTTTGTTACATTGTATCTGACAACTGGCCGTCTTGACAGTCGATAGTTTGTTACATTGTGTCTGACACCTGGCCGTATTGACAGTCGACAGTTTGTTACATTGTGACTGGCAACTGGCCGTCTTGACAGTCGATAGTTTGTTACATTGTGACTGACACCTGGTCTTCTTGACAGTCGATAAGTTTGTTACATTGTGTCTGACACCTGGCCGTCTTGACAGTCGATAGTTTGTTACATTGTGTCTGACACCTGGCCGTCTTGACAGTCGATAGTTTGTTACATTGTGACTGGCACCTGGTCTTCTTGACAGTCGATGGTTTGTTACATTGTGTCTGACACCTGGCCGTCTTGACAGTCGATAGTTTGTTACATTGTGACTGGCAATTGGCCGTCTTGACAGTCGATAGTTTGTTACATTGTGACTGGCACCTGGCAGTCTTGACAGTCGATAGTTTGTTACATTGTGTCTGGCAACTGGCCGTATTGACAGTCGATAGTTTGTTACATTGTGACTGGCAACTGGCCGTATTGACAGTCGACAGTTTGTTACATTGTGTCTGACACCTGGCCGTCTTCACAGTCGATAGTTTGTTACATTGTGACTGACACCTGGTCTTCTTGACAGTCGATAGTTTGTTACATTGTGACTGGCAACTGGCCGTATTGACAGTCGATAGTTTGTTACATTGTGACTGGCACCTGGCCGTATTGACAGTCGATAGTTTGTTACCTTGTGACTGACACCTGGTCTTCTTGACAGTCGATAGTTTGTTACATTGTGTCTGACACCTGGCCGTCTTGACAGTCGATAGTTTGTTACATAGTGACTGGCAACTGGCCGTATTGACAGTCGATAGTTTGTTACATTGTGACTGACACCTGGCCGTCTTGACAGTCGATAGTTTGTTACATTGTGACTGACACCTGGCCGTCTTGACAGTCGATAGTTTGTTACATTGTGACTGACACCTGGTCTTCTTGACAGTCGATAGTTTGTTACATTGTGACTGGCAACTGGCCGTCTTGACAGTCGATAGTTTGTTACATTGTGACTGGCACCTGGCCGTATTGACAGTCGATAGTTTGTTACATTGTGACTGGCAACTTGCCGTATTGACATACGAAAGTTCGTCAACAATGGATACATGTGAACACATGGTCATTTCCACCATCACGCACCATCTGACGTCTCACACGCTCGGTAGTGTGAGCTATCTGCAATTATTTTCTCCTTTGTTTTTATGCCCAATTCTGATCTTTTCCTACCATGCAACGCGATCAGTGGTGGAATTACCACTCCTGATGTCTGATTTAATTCTTATCCCCACAGGAACAAATAATCGAGATGAGGGAGTGGTTCAAGGCCTTCTCCAATCAAGACAAAGGTATACGAGACTACACTAAATACTTTAAGCCACTTCTATGTTACATGGAAGGCGCCTGGACACTGGATAAAGACATTCAAGAGCCGTTTCCCAGTGACAGACATTCTCTGGATGCATCATCTTGGAACCAACTGCACCAAAGGGTCAGTTAGACTAGTTGCCCAAGTTGGCAGAGCTGTAATCTTGTTAAATCCTTTAATTACAGAAGCATCAAACAATATTATGCACGATTTATTGCCTGGAATAGTTCGATGCATCTCGTCAGGTGCATACAGCAAACAGGTGCAAATATGAAGATTCGTTTTAAATTTGATATTTCCGTGTGGATAATCCAAGGACCCCCATTAGAACAATACCCGTGTATTTATTGTTTCAGCAAAAGTATTATTCATTCATTCACTATATTTGATATATAACTCAGCTGTATGAACCTGACGAGGTGCAGCGAAATATGCCAGGCAGTAAATCGTGCAAAATATTTTTTGTGATTTCAGTGTTTAAATTATCTAAGGGAAAACCACTGTTTTCAATATTAAACCATGATACATATCATAGTTAGTCAAGTAGGTCAGCAAGGCCGAATGGGTAAGAATGCGTGTTTATAAATATCCAGTGTGCTGATGTCGAGGTTAGGGGTTCAACGCCTACACCGGACAAATGAACTAAAATGTTGACCTGGGGGGGGGGGGATTTTAGGGTTTCCGGGGGGGGGGGGGGGAATTAAGATTATTTCAAGATGGCATTAATACAAGAACCAGTTACTTTATATTGTTTTTCCCTCTAAATGTTACGGTTCTGTACTTCTCACCCCAATGAAATTCGTTTTATAACGTAAGCAGACCTGCAAATCACATGTTATGTAGATGTCTAGACTTGTTCTAGTATGATTTATTAAATTTAGCTTCCATTTTTTATGTATACTGTATAAGGGTTGGGGGGATTTATAGGAAGGAAATTAGAAAGTGGGGGGGGGGGGGAATGACGTTCTGAACATATGGTAAATGGAGGCATGGGCCAAAAAAGGTTGAGAACCACTGCTCCACGAGAAGTAAAGACTTTTGCGAGAACCAAATGGTGACTGTGAATCTACAACCATGGTCCGACTGCGAGAACAGCAAATTAAAAGGTGTGGCCAAACAATAACACTACGCAAGCAGCCAAAAAAGATTGATAAACCAGCACAGAACTGGCGTCGTTAGCCGCTACACGCTGCGGGATTAGCTGAGGAGGGGATCCGAGCACTTATGGACTGAATGGTTCGATCTGCAATGAGGATGATCTGTCGACTAACTGACTGACTGACTGACTGACTGACTGACTAACGAGGAACACTGTTAACAGGGAAAGCTAATCTAAACGCAAAATTCAGTCCAGCACTACTAGAAGTAGTGTGTATGGACTACGCTTGAGTTCAAATCGAGCGAGCGCAAAATAAAACGTGCTTGTTACACGTACAGACAACAGAGTAAGCTCTGTATGGCATTCTTGCACGCTTCTGCATACGGCAGTTGACAGCTTTCACAAAGTAGAGAGAATAACACAGCACTAGAGTGATCATGTTCAACGTGGTTGACATGGAGCTACTCTGATAATATCATGTGGATGTACAGAAGAATATGTCGTATTTCATGGAAACATATCAATCATATGCAGAGGTTTTAGAAAAAGAAAACTAGGAATGAAGAGAGAGAGAGAGAGAGAGAGAGAGAGAGAGAGAGAGAGAGAGAGAGAGAGAGAGAGAGAGAGAGAGAGAGAGAGTTGATGAAAGAAATAAAAAAGAGGACAGATATTTCGGCCACGTTAAAAGACATTTCTTCTTCTTCTTCTTCTTCTTCTTCTTCTTCTTCTTCTTCTTCTTCTTCTTCTTCTTCTTCTTCTTCTTCTTCTTCTTCTTCTTCTTCTTCTTCTTCTTCTTCTTCTTCTTCTTCTTCTTCTTCTTCTTCTTCTTCTTCTTCTTCAGCGTTCCGAGCCATTGAGGTTCTTTGCTGCAGATACAATCCGTCTCCATTCGTCTCTCTGGTTGACCTTCTCTTGCCACATAACACTTTTATAAAATCCGTACTGGAGGGCAATGTTGAAGGCAAGAGAGCAAGAGGCAGACAACGATACAAGTGGGAAGTTAACATCAAGAGATGGACGAACATCAATCTGACAGAATGTTCAGTCAGGGCGAGAGGCAGACATTGTTGGAGATCAATTGCAGCCAATCTTCATTGTGGAGACGGCACCTGGTTCGTTGATTGATAATGTAATGAAAGAGGTCGGACGAGGGTTAAACGCCTGCATTCGTTATCTCGCTAAGTGAGAGAATGATTAGAGACACCTATTCCTCAGTGCTTCAAATGGCTTTTTTTTTTTTAATAAAAGCACCAAAGAAACATTAACAGGTGTGGTGGAATTAAACAAAGCATTCATTTTGAATGAATTATGCACCATGGATTAGTCAGAATAAGTCGTCGAAGGCATTCAGGCAAGCATCCCATTACTTAGGTAGGCGGCGAATGCCGTCCGCAGAAAAGGATTGTGGTTGCTCACTGAACCAAGTGTTTATCGCGTTCATTACGTCTGCATCTGTGTGAAATCGTTGGCCCTTGATAGTATTTTTAAGAGATCCGAACAAATGAAAATCACATTGTGACAAATCAGTGACTATAGGCTGGATGTTGCAGAATTTCCCACTTCTTCCTTGCTAATGCTTCCTGCACAATCTTTGCGACATACGGACGAACATTATCGTGCAACAAAATCACACCGCGAGAAAGCATGCCGGGTCGTTTATTCTTGATGGCTTTTTGCACCTTGTCTAGTGTTTGCAAGTAGTGGGTAGAGTTGATGTTGACACCAGGTTCTTTAAAGTCGGCCAACATTAGATTTTCATGGTAAAAAAATGTGCTCATCATAACCTTACCAGCGGAAACCTGTAACCTGAATTTTTTGGTTTTTGGTGATCCAGCTATGCTTCCATTGCATGTTCTCTCTTTTACTGCTCGGCTTAAAGTAGTGACACCATGATTCATCGCCTGCCACTATGCGGAAGAGAAATGCATCACCCTCCACTCTGTAACGCAGCATGTGATTCAAACACCATCCCATGAGTTCCTCTCTTTGGCGGTCGGTCAACATCCGTGGTACCCACTGTGAACACACCTTCCGATATTGCAGTTTCTTACGAACGACGTTTTGAATTGTGCAAATTGACACATCAAATTCTTTCGCTAGCGAACGTATGCTTCGACAACGGTTCATCTGTATTACTGCATCAATTTTGGCGATGGTTTTTTTTTTCTGTTGCAACAATATGCGCTTGACCCGGCCGTTGGGTATATGTGAACTGACGTCCTTTCCGAAGCATTCGTGCCCAGTCTGTCACTGTTGTCTTCGACACACATTTGTTACCGTAGGCTGCCTGCATTCTTCGATGAATGTCCACTGGTCGACATCCTTCAAATGAAAGAAACTGAAACACCGCTCTTTGAGCTTTGTTGAGCGGATTTAGGATCAACCTGGCTATTGTCTCAACGGTTAGACATAGAACCTATGCACAATGGGACAATAAGCACGTGCTCTTTTATTCATTGGTCAGTACTTATCACATGACTGTGACATGATCATGTTGAACGTACGCAATTACCCGCTCGAACAGATTTCAAATGAACGCCCCTTATACAATAGACCCTTAGCAGATTCCTACGTAAGGACATTTACAGCGACAATATGTAGAGATAATGACAATCATATCACCTATGTGCATTACCAGTGTTCATAACTGCTCGAAATATTGACTTGCAGAACCGCTTCACTGCTCTAACTGGGGTCAAAAGTCGGCTGGAGAACCTGGCCTTTCTTCCCACCACCATTGTAGCTGTCAATATGTCCTCAGGTAAGGAAAGAATCTGTGCTTTATGGTAAAGGTACAGTTACTTACACCATTACTTGCATGTCATTTACAGGACGTCGAAGGTCAACCAGAGCATTTTTGCGGCTGTTTGTGAATTTTTGGCAAGTTTATGTTCAGTAGTTTGCTATTGCTTTCTCAACGATCCGTGCTTATACCATTGTATACTCATAGCAACTAGCGCAAGGCAGCCTGCTTCCAAATCTCCCTTAGCGGTGTTCTAAAGGCGGAATTGCGAACTTCTTTCTGATTCCTTCGCCATAGCGCCGGTTTTACTTATTTAGGGACAATTATACTGTGTCCAGCGCTTGTAGTAGCCACAATTATTACTATAGAAACAATTATGATTGTGATCAAAGTTTATAATTTGTAACAATTACTTCTATACGAAGAACAATGTTTATTGCCATATTGTGTAGTCTAAAAACAATTACTTCTCTAACAAAAGGAATGTTTGTAGCCATCTCTTATAGAAAGGAACAATTACTACTCAATGAAGAATAATGATTTTGGCCATAACTTATAGTTTAAAAACAATTGCTTCTATTGGAAGTATAGTGTTTCTGGTCATCACTTCTGGTGTAGAAATAATTACTTCCATAGAGAGAATATTGTTTGTGGCCATCACTTGTGGTTTAGAAATAATTTCTTCTAAAGGAAAAAAATAATATTGGTGTCTATCATGTGTAGTTTACGAATAATTACTTCTGTATGAAGAAAAATGCTTGCGACCATCGTTTATAGTCTAGAACTTCGCTGAAAAGAATAATGTTTTGGGCCATCATTTATAGTAAAGTAACAATCACGAGTGTAGAAAGAATTATGTATGTGGTTATCGTGTGTAGTAAAAATCACAATTACTTGTAAAAGAAAAAAAAATTGTGATTATAGTTTATAGTATGGATACAATTTATAGTCTTACCAAAAAAAATCTTTATGGCTACCATTTATATTAAAGCCACAAACATTTTAAACAGGACCAACTCGTAAGAGCGCACAAGACAGGAATCGGGGTGAATAAACCCACAAAAACCACGGACCTCAAATATAACCACAGCTGAAAGAAACAGGTTGAACGAGGCCGAATTTGGAATTTTTGTTTTTAAAGCAAGCAGCAAAAAGAAGAATAATATTTGGTCGAGGGCGTAGCTTCATTGGTAGGTACGTGATATAAGAAGAAAAATAACCTTCGCATATGATATACTGTGAGCATATCAACATATCCCCACCATTCTTCTTCAGGTGCCTGGTTTTGAGCAGACACCGGTGATCATGACTCTCTAGCCCTCACTGTGGTGTGCTGTTTTGATGTAGTTGTTATTGCTTATACTACAAGGTGGTTGTAAAGCCTTACTACACTTTGTATATAGAACAAATTTGAAAAATTAAGTACACGATTCTGCTATTATGAAGTTTAAATAGAGTTAAGACAAGAATCGCCAATTTCATTCTCATGACCGAAGAATCTTTTCTCAGGCGAGTCACTCTTCGCACAGTGGAACTATCGAATGTTGTGCAATCCGGTTAATGTTGATATACCTCTGGCATATTTTAATCAGGTGGGTTTTGTAGTAGTTTTACATCGATTGTGATCTCTCTCTCTCTCTCTCTCTCTCTCTCTCTCTCTCTCTCTCTCTCTCTCTCTCTCTCTCTCTCTCTCTCTCACACACACACACACATTCACCCTCTCTGTGCATCTCTCTCGCACATTATCTTTCATTCTCATTCCCTTTCTTATTCCAACTCTCATTATCGCTCACTCTCTTTCTCCCTCTAGCCATTCATCTATTCCGCTGCCCCCCTTCCCCACTGTTTTGTATGAAAGTTTGTTCGTTTTCTCTCTCTCTCTCCCTCCCTCCTCTCTCTCTCTCTCTCTCTCTCTCTCTCTCTCTCTCTCTCTCTCTCTCTCTCTCTCTCTCTCTCTCTCTCTCTCTCTCATTCATCTATCTATTCCGTTACAAGCCTAAAATCACATTGGAAATTGGTAGACATATATTTTTTAAGACCCATCAGCACATTGTAGATGATTCGCACAGTATCTCGCCAGCTGCATTTGCTTGCCAGGGCATGTTCTGGTGTCCATTAACGCTGGCTAGACCTGGATGCCTACGTCAGTTTGAAACACCCACGCAGGTGCGGATTCTAAAGTATGTACTCGTGTGTATGAAGTTTCCCTGATGAATAGTAATCTATCATGATATATGTATACAGTTTCCCCGAGGTGTAGTAATTTATCATGAGAAATGTATACAGTTTCCCTGAGGGTGGTAAATGTATCATGGTAAATATATACAGTTTCCGTAAAGTGTGGTAATTTATCATGATAAATGTATAGTTTTCGTGAAGTGTAGTAATCTATCATGATAAATGTATAGTTTTCGTGAAGTGTAGTAATCTACTACAGTGGGTATGTGAAGTGTGGGCACCATCACAGAGAGTCTCCCTGGCGAAGTGGTTACTCTGCCTGCCTAGCGCTTCGAAGGTTCTGGTTCGATTCTGGACCACATCGTTCGGTTCACGATTGCAATTTTCTCTGAACTCCTGAGGGTCGTCGCTGGAGTTACGGAATTCAAGCTTTGTGCGAAGCGTTCGGCAGGACGCCCTGTAGAAAGGGCCCGAATCATGGTGGATAAAACCCGGTGCAATAAAGTCGAGCCCCTTGTCTTTTAAAGTTTGTTTCTAGAACTATGGCACATTTGTAGGCTTGAGTGCATGGAGGTAGATGCGACATATTTCTCCCTCCCGCAGCCGGCTACTGGAGCACGCATCAAAACTCTGTCCGTCAGAGCTCACGTTATTGTAAGCTCATCGTCCTAACCGCCACACCCACTCGTTCACTATATATCAGTAAGTATAGCTCTTTACTGGTATTACTCCCTACGGCGCTTGATGGCAAAAGTAGAAGGAGAAGAAGAAGAAGAAGAAGAAGAAGAAGAAGAAGAAGAAGAAGAAGAAGAAGAAGAAGAAGAAGAAGAAGAAGAAGAAGAAGAAGATGATGATGATGATGATGATGATGATGATGGTGGTGGTGATGATGATGATGATGATGATGATGATGATGATGATGATGATGATGATGATGATGATGATGATGGTTTACTTTACTCTTCATATTCACATACAGGAAGATGATCTGACTGTCCGAGTCAAATCAGGACAGACTATCCAAGATACAGCCGCTACCCGAGCTGCCAGATTCAAACTATTTGACACCACCAGGTATATTTGTTGTTTGTTGTTTTATTTTTTGGGTTGTTATCGCGATTTGAAAATTACATATTGAGCACAACCCACTACTGGCAACGCTGACGTATTCCGGTACGAACCTTAGGCCTTGTCGACGTCAGATTGGAAGCACTAGACTCGAGTTTCGCTCTCGTTTGAGCTCGTCAATAGTGCATATCCTTGATTGGTAAGAACCCCACGAGAACTTATATGACTACTTATATGAATTAAATGAGATGCTCCACACCAGGAGTTGGGCGATGCCGGGCCGGGTCAGACAGACAGACAGAAAGACAGACAGACAGACAGACAGACAGACAGACAGACAGACAGACAGACAGACAATCGGTAACGGGAACGAGAACTTATATGACTACTTATATGAATTAAATGAGATGCTCCCCACCAGGGACTGGGCGAAGCCGGGCCGGGTCAGCTAGTTTAATATAATATATTTTAATAATTTCAAAGATGCACTCAGAGCATCCCGTCAGTGTGCAATAATTTACGCTGCTCAGATATTATCGAATGCGCCTGTTCAATTCGCAACAAAACGTTATGAAATTCCCATATCCCAGCCTTGTCGATCAGAGTGTGCAAGGCGTCATGTTGTCGTCTGTTACAACTGTTTAGCAGAGTCGGTAGCATTGTGTTGAAATTAGATTGTTTATTTCAAATAAAAATGTACCGTTAAAACCGATAAACATGTGTGTGAAAAATCTAAAATAAAACAATGGTAAAAAGAGAAAATGTGAAGACGTTGCTTGTCGTGAATTCAACGACGATTGGACGGATAAATTTATGTTTATGCCTAGCCGTAGTGGTAAACCAGTTTGCTTAATTTGCGGATTTTGTAAATTTTTATTCATTGGCGATGGATAAATCCACTGACATTTCTGATACAGCTCAGGTCGCAATTTTTTGTTCCAGCCATAAACGATAATGTTGAAGTCAAACATCGTGGAGCGGCTGGCCGTGTGGCTAGAACGCCGGAATCTCCTTCGGGGTGGGATTTTTTTTTCTGTCGCTGGCAAAAAGAAAATCCTAACCTGCACATTTCGCGGCGACTGCACTAGCCAGGCGGCCTTAATTCCTCAGGCTCAAAGACCCCTCTGCCATACACCGCAAGGTACTGTATTGGCAGTAAATGACAGTTTTAAATAACAGTTGAAGTCATTGAAGAACTTCTAGGACTTGAATTGGTGCATGCAACTACCAAAGGGACTGATCTGTTTGAAACTCTGAAGTTGTGTGCAGAGAAAAACAACATAGAACAGTTTTTGGCCGCACTATATTAAAATATAAATCAATTAAATAAATTATATAAATAAAAATAAATTATATAAATCATGAGGAATATGGGCTTTCCATCACATGTAGTACAACTCATAAAAATGCTCTATCTAGACCAACAAGCAGCAGTTAGAATAGATGGCGAGGCATCAGATTGGTTTGACATCAAGCAAGGAGTCCGTCAGCGCTGCGTGCTGTCACCCTATTTGTTTAACCTGTACGCCGAAAATATAATGAGAAATGTAAGAGATGATATAAACAGGGAGCTATATGATGCCCTAAATATCGGCGTCATGACATACCAGAGATTCGATATGCTGATGATACAGTATTACTCTGCACAACACAAGATGGCATAGAAAATCTAATAGCATCAACCCAATTGAATAGTGAAAATTATAACTTATATCTTAACATAGCAAAAACAAAAATAATGCATACAGATAAAACTACTATGGAGAATGAAATATACATTAATGGGGAAAAATTGGAGTTGGTGGAAAATTTTGAATATCTTGGGTCATTGATTACCAACAACGGCGACACAATGTAAGAAATTAAACGGCGACTATCAATTGCTCTTCAAAGACTAAAACAGCTGAATAAATTATGGAGTGGGACAGACAGAACTACAAAAATGAGATTTTTAAGAGCATGCATCTTTCCCATTGCAACATACGCCTGTGAGACATGGACACTTACTAAACAAGCTGAACAGCGCATAAATGCCTTTGAATATAAATGTTATAGACGAGTTCTAAGAATATCTTGGGTAAAGAAAAGAACAAATGCATCAATACTTCAAGAGTTAAATATTGAAGAAGGTTGGCTATTAAAGACGATAAAACAAAGAAAATTGAAATATTTCGGTCACTTGAAACGTCACGAAAGTTTGGAGAGAACAATAATGGAAGCGTATATGCCTGGGAAGAGAGGAAGAGGAAGGCCAAAGAGAAGATGGGTGCAGGATGTGGTGGATGATCTCCAGATGGGTGTATCAGACGCGGGACATCTTGCTTGTGATCGAGAGGTTTTCCGGAAGGTTGTTATGGGAGCGAGGTTCTGCAAAGGACATGCTACTGAATGAATGAATATTAAAATATCATTGTATTATTCACCAAGAAGCTCCGTGGAAGAACATTAAATCTGAAACATGTCATCGATGTTGTTATGCGATGTGTGAACAAAATTCGAAGTAAGCCGCTGAACAGGCGTGAGTCCACACAGTTTCTATCAGACTTGAACGAGGAATACGGTGAGCTACTATTACACTGTGATGTCACATGGCTATCTAAAGGGAAAGTTCTGTCACGTTTCTGGGCACTGAAAAATAGTGTCTATCTGTTTCTGTCTGAAATAAATGAATTGCCCACAGAACGGAAATGTCTGCTGAACGGTGACTGGCTTAATGATCTGGCATTTTTGGTTGACATCACGTCTCATTTACACTCTTTAAATGCGAATATCCAGGGAAAAACCAAACTATTCAGAAATTTGTGCTATGACATTTCTTCATTTAAAATGAGACTACGACTATTTATCGGACAGCTGACTGAAGGGACTTTAGAGGCGTTTCCAACTATGAAGACGCTTGTGGTAGAAAAGAAATGTGACTTGTTACAGTACAAAGTAAAAGTTGAAAGCCTTCTGGAGATCTTTCAGTCGAGATTTTGAGAGTTCACAATAGAGGAGGATAATGTTGCCCTCTTCATAAATCGATTCGTATTTCCTGACGCCAAGCTCCGCCAATTGCAGCGAAACCTTCAGCACGAAGTAATTGATTTGAAATACAATTCTGCACTGAGATGTAAATTTCTGGAGCTGCCTGCTTCACCTTCAGCTGATCATATGATTTCATTCTGGCGACTATTGCCTGTCGAACAATTTGAACACTTGAGTTCATTCGCCCAGAGATACTTTTGTCGTTTTGGTTCGACTTACAGATGCGAGTAGTCATTTTCCGCAATGACCTGTTATAAAAAAACAAACAACGTCCCAGACTCTCCGACAGTAACCTAGCTGCGCTTATGACTTTGGGCACCACAGATTTGCGCCCAGACATCGATAAACTGGCATCTAAGCTTAGGTAACTGGTTATAAAGAACAGTTACAATTGTACATTAATTACATTAATAGCGATTTTCTAAACTGATTAAAAATGTATTGTTAAATGAACTTTTGATTTTAAACCAAAAAATGACCGCAGTGTAGTAATGACAATGATTGCCTAATAGTTTTAGAAGTTTGTTTACGAAATAATAAAAATGATATTGCAGACTTTTATAATTTTATAACGTTGTGGCCCGCTTAACTACCGAAAATGGTATATATGGCCCTCTGCTTGAAAAGCTTGGGAACCACTGCACTAGAATATCGTAACGTCTAAACTACATTGGATGACGTTGCGATATTCTAGTGTGATAATTTGGTCACGTCTAGCGTGTACCGCGTGGTCTAGTGGTTACACACCCGCCTCGCACGCCAGTGATCCAGGTTTGATCCCGGGTCCACTCAAGTATACGCACTACTAACGAGCTCAAACGAGAGCGAAACTCGAGTCTAGTGCTTCCATATCGACGTGGACAAGGCCTGAGGTTCGTACCGGAATACAGCTTAGTTTAGTTTAGTTTAGTCGATGGATCAACATCACGGCACACGGGTGCCACCCATAAGTGCTCCGTTCTCCTCCTAACTCAAACCTGAGTCTGGAGAAACTCAGCTAAGTGCACGAACTCCGTAGCACCGGCGAGGATCCTGAAATACTTTGGGTAAATTTTTTCAACTCAAATTTTGCCCGTGCAGGGCCGTTAGGCTACTCTTTTCGATTTCCAACTGCCAAGGGATTATTTACGTGCACAGCAGTACACACGGGCGTCCGATCTCACTACCCAGAGACCAGGGGACATTTTATTACTAGAAGTCCACAAGAAGAAATCCCGGTCACCGCCGGGTTTGAACCCGGGACCTCCAGCACGCGAGGCGGACACCATACCTCGAGACCACGCAACCCCTTACCGGAATACAGCACCAGCACCATCAGGTATGTTATTCTCTCTGAAACAACAGCAATGGCTAGCAATGAGCACCATCTCACGCCGTTTATGTCATTACCTGGGTACCAAATTATTTTTAGTATTTAGAAAGTCAGTAAAATAATGAACCATCTACAAGTAATGGGTATATGTGTCTGATTGTCTGTTTTCATACCAATAAGACTTATTTTTACACTCTCGTGTGTGTATAGTTTCCCTGAGGTGTAGTAATCTATCCTGATATATGTATACAGTTTCCCGGAGGTCTTCTTCTTCTTACTCCATGTTTGTGGAGGCGGGGTGATGATTTTGTATTCGGTGGGTGATGTGGGCAATGTCACGCTAGCCGCCGTTACTTCAAAGGACGTTGTTTCCTAGTAGCAATATTAACTGATTCAGTGATGAAGGATAATATATCGCCTTATGTGACCTTCTATTTGGACAGAAAGACGATATATCGTCATACTAGGGTCTTGGATCTATTTGTTTTGTTTCGTAGTATGTCCCGCACTTTCAATGATCAGTGAACGGAAATTTAAATTATAATATTTTTTTTCATTTGATTGTGCACCATGTTTGGTCCAAATCTAGTTTTTGAAGGCACTGAATCAGTTAAGCTTGGTCGATATGGTTCGTGTTTATAACATATGCCTTGATAAGGTTTCGAATGTTGAGCCGCCAGCCCGGAAGGCAAGCGTGCCAGCCCTAATCAATCAATCAATCATATGCCATGCCGGAAAGCGTGGGCGGTCATGACTCGCCATTTCACTCGATCACCAGAGTCGTGGATCAGCTCAGTGTTCCTGTCTCGTCCATGCCATGTGGCCAAGCCATCCAGGTATTTTCCTCTCGGTCTTCCTCTTGGTCTGTTCCCTTCGATCTTGCCAGTTGTCACTAAGTTCTCCAATCCATTTCTTCTCATAGCATGTCCAAAAAATTTTGACCGTCTACGTCTTATGTCTCTAATCAATTTACGATTTTCATTTGTCTCCTGTAGTACTTGGTCATTGGTTTTTCTATCTGTCCATGGTATTCTTTGCATTTTCCTCAGAAACCACATTTCTGCAGCCATCAGATGTTTTTCAGTTTGACTGCACATTGTCCAAGTTTCACATCCATACAAAAGAACAGGCTCTATTTATCTCCTCAACACTCTTTTTCTCGTTTCAATTGACATCATTTTTATTGGTCAGAATGTTTTTCATCTTGCTAAACGATACTTTCGCCATGGCGATTCTTGTTCTAATCTCTTCAAGGCATCTCCCATCAGATGTTATGACTGTTCCGAGATAATTGTACCGATTCACTTGTTGAAGAATATTCCCATTTACTTGTATATTACATTGTGGTATTTCGTTCTTTCTAGTGACGACCATAACCTGTGTCTTTTTACAATTTAATTCTAACCACAGTTGCTCACTGAGTACAACAACCGATTCTACTAATTGTTGCAGATCCTGATCATTGTCTGCAATCAATACTGTATCATCTTTCTTTCCTAAACAGAGGCGATAATTACCAACTATTAGACTGAGATTTTCTCATCGATTCCTGGCAAAAACAACTATGGAGGGAATCTGAATTTTACAGTATTTGGGGACCAGATGATGGACACGGGGTATGGTGAAGAGAATGTCCCACTGAACACTGCTTACTACCATCGGTCCTACAAGTCTGTTGAACGGGATGCTGTCGGGACAAGGGTGGGTGATCTGTATTTTGTTGTTGTCTTTTGTGGCATCTATACCGGTGCTGTTGATTTAGTGCACTGAGCTGAAAAACTTATACTGCATTGTTGTTGCTCTTCTTCTTCTTCTTCGTTCTTCTTCTTCTTCTTCTTCTTCTTCTTCTTCTTCTTCTTTCTTCTTCTTCTTCTTCTTCTTCTTCTTCTTCTTCTTCTTCTTCTTCTTCTTCTTCTTCTTCTTCTTCTTCTTCTTCTTCTTCTTCTTCTTCTCCTCCTCCTCCTCCTCTTCCTCCTCCTCCTCCTCCTTATTCTTCTTCTTCGACTACTTCTTATTCTTCTACTTCTTATTATCCTTCGTAATCTGTCTCTTCTTCCTCTCATTCTTTCTCCTCCTCCTTATCTCCCCCTTCTTCTGTTTCTATGTCTTCAATATCATCAACATTATGACTGTCATTATCATCATTATCAATATGTATCATGATGAGCAGCGTAGTGAGGAAGCAGGAATCTTCGACCTAGAGCTAGGCGTGTTGACATGACTGTATTGATTTTGTGTTTTCATGTGCTTCTGGGACATGCGTTAACGCTATGGTAAAAGGTTGTTTCAAGGCAGGAACAGAGCTCTAGCTGGTGATAGATGTACTGTTATCATTATTGACAGAATAATTAAAGTTATTGACGCAATAAGCTGTCATCTTTGTATAGAATTGTTGTCAACTTACTGGCATAATGAGCTGAAATCTTCATCAATACATCTGCTGTCTGTAGTTATAACTTTATTGATAAAATAGTTTGCAACATTATTATAGAATTGTTGTCAACATATTTGATAGAATTGTTGACAATTTTATTGAAGCGACAATCTGTCATATTTGTTTACAGAATTGGTGTAAATTCTAATGCCGCAATGAACTATCAACTTCAATCATGTTGTCGACTTTAGGGATAGAAATGTTGGCAACTGTATTGATAGAAATGTTGTCTACTTAACTGATAGAATTGCTGTCAACTCTGTTGATATAATTGTTGTCGACTCTATTGATAGAATTGTTGTCTGTTCTATTGATAGAATTGTTGTCTGTTCTATTGATAGAATTGTTGTCGACTTTATTTATAGAAATGTTGTCAATTGTATTGATATAATTGTTGTCTACTTAACTGATAGAAGTGTGGTCTACTCTGTTTATATAATTTTTGTCTACTCTATTGATATAATTATTGTCTACTCTGTTGATAGAATTATTCTCTACTCTATTGATAGAATTGATATCAACTTTATTTATAGAATTGTTGTTTATTATTTTGATAGAATTGTTGTCTATTTTATTGATATAATTGTTTTCTACTATATTGGTAGAATTGTTGTCTACTCTATTGACATATTTTGTACTCTAGTTGATTAGTTAAAGTCCGTTCCCATTGGTTCCCAATGATATCATGAACCTGCTATAGTATTTTGATCTGATAACATCACATTGTATATGCCTGAGAGCAAGAAGTGATTGGTGGCCAAACATTACCTCACTTTAGCCAGCGATTAACCCATACGTCAAATCCGTGTCCGACCGTGCTTAAGACATTACAAGCGCAGTTCGCTATCAACTTCGCTAGCGCGCCCACTATTTAATGCATGCGTTGAAGTACACTTGTTCCTTCAGCGAGGCGCCGTCGTCAATTAGAGGTGACAGGCTTGAATACCGGGTGGTAACTAGCTTTCAATTTTTATGTTGTCTAGCGGACAGACACCAAGTACTTCAAGAAATAAATGAAAATCGTAAACTGATTATAGAAATTAGACGTAGACAGTTCAAAATGTTTTGGACATGTTATGAGAAGAAATAAATTGGAGAACTTGGTGACAACTGGCAAGATCGAAGGGAAGAGACCAAGGGGAAGACCGAGAAGTAAATACCTGGATGGCTTGGCCAGTTGGTATGGTCAAGACAAGAACACGGAGCTGATTCACGACTCTGGTAATCGAGTGAAATGGCGAATTATGACTACCCAGGCTTATCGGTATTGTGACAAATTTGATAGTTAACAGAGGACCTAGTTAGTAGTGTTCTCTGGAGATATATCTTGAATAAAAACTATACAAGATAAAGGATATGATTTTGCACGTTTATGTCTAGAGGTCTCTTAAATGAGATAATCATTCCCGCAATAGCCTTTTTGGAGAACCATTTTACTTTGGCTCAACCCCCACTGTGAGACTACTATGAATCTACACAGAAATTTATATAAGAAGAAAAAGGTTCCTTCAAAGCCAAAAGGAGATCTGGACTCTTCGCCCCTGTACAACTGAGGATCCATCTCACTCAAGATAATGTTTCCAGTGTGCTATTCGTCCGTCACATTAGATCTTCCCTTATTTATCTATTATGTCAATATGACCTATATCAGTTGTCCAATGACTTTAGACTTTAGGATTCAATATTAGTAGACACACTCAACAATAACTGTACATCACATCTGTTGAACAAGACATCTACATGACAGGTTCTTGACAAAAGTGGAACACACATTCACAAGGAAATCTTTACACCAACCATTGTACAAGACATACATCATTAGATACTTGACAACATCTATACAGGACTTTTCACAATATTTGTAACCAACCACAGCAACTTAAGACAGTCACCAGAGACAATACTTGACAGCAACTGTACAAGACATTCTCTTGAGACTTGTACTTAAAACACTGATTCATTAAATACACTTTATTGAGCTGATGGTGAGTCGAGTGATGACCATTGTTTCATCTCTCTGTCATGTCAACACTTCAACAAATACATATAAAATGTACAAAATATGTCCCACATGCATGTAGATAAACATGATACACCACCTCCCCATTACTCCACCACCCAATAATAAACTCTCCTCTTCCTCCTCTCCAACTACAACACTCATTCATGTATCTATCATCATGCTCTGTCTCTGGGAAGTTTTCATGAAAATCCTACTTATGGGAAACTTAAGGAAGGAACTACTGTTCTGGATCCGTTTGCACCCTGTTATCCTCAGCAATTGAGGTTGGAAAAGGTCCAGGTAGCAGATTTCCTGTAATAAGTCCCATGGCAGATCATTTCCTCTTGAGAACAGAATTGGTGATGATGATAAGGTACTGAATCTCCCTGTTGACCAGACTGTCTGTGAAAACTGTCACTGGGGACTTCACATATCTAGTCCACCTCATTCACTCCTCAAGTCTTCATTCATAAACACTGTGTGAGCACCAGGCTGGAGATTAACCAAGACAAGTCCTAGCCAAACAATCCATTGCACTAGTCATTTCACCAGTCTTCTTGAATGGGGTTAACAACCATAGACTTGTTGTTTTCGTTCTCAGATTATTCTGATAATTATGATCACTGTCAGGATCATTATAAGAGTCACTATACTTCTAATCATTGAAGTCTTCAGAACTATTCCTCTCCCTTTGACATTCAGCGGTTGGAGCTGAGATTAAATCCTCCAAGACATTCCTGTATTTTGGAATTCTAGGAAAATGAATAAGTATTCCATTTGGGGCACAGGTTTAAAGGCTGGCAATTCAGCTTGTGGTCATCTGTGATTTTCCCTAGGGTACTTATAGGGAGTTGGTTCTGGATTTAGGGACTACTGGTTAGTTGTCCCAGATGATATATGAAAGGCCTCTCCACCATCCTCTTGTTCTCTGTCAATATACAAAATGGCACAACATCTCTTTACATTTGTTAAAAGATGATGTTATCATACATTAACATACACAGATGGAGATGGGGAGGTTAAGGGAGGATGTTGACCAAACACACCTCTCCTAGTTGATGATGTAGTGAATTTCACTGTGATGTACTGTGGGTGATATGGTTTCTTTATTCACCCCTACCTGTGGTAGCCACAAGACTATATGCTGAGTCAGGGGTAGCTTAACACAATTACAAGCATTTATGTGGTCTAAGTTCCACCATGTTTGAACCACAGTAGACCTGGGCACAAGGAGGACCAGACACAGTACAGCAAGCACTATAAGGCAAGCATCATGAGCAAGCATTGTGACATAGCAACATGAGACAGGCATTGTGAAGGGAAATGGAAAATAGGCATTTACAACTGCAATATGCATTATGTATTAACTAATGGCATTTACCCAATTAGCAGCCCAAACATCACTTCCAGTGGTTGTGATGGTGGTGCATGAATGTCCTATTCCATATACATTCACACAGCAATGCCAGACCTCACCCCTATTTCACCAGACTTGACTCACAGGTACATTATCATCATGTGCTCTTTCCCCACTGAGTATCTACCACAGTAGGTAACAGAAGCTCAATTGCATAAGCAATTGTTCACATATGCACCAAGCACATATGGGAAAAACATGTTTAGTCCTTGTAAATTTGCATGAGCCATACATTATATTCAGCCAACTAAGACACAGGTTCACACACCTATTGTCCTGTTAGGAACTAGTTTATATGAACCTACCAACAGTAGAGGTACCAGTGTAATGCTGCAGAGAGAAATGGTATTCTCTTGAGCGTAATCTAGCCACCAGGCATCACATGAACTTTGCAATTCTGGCGTGCCATACACGTCCCGCCTACATATTGATATGAAGCATCTGTCTTTCTACTAATGTGAGAGGCTACTTATCAAATCACCAGCTCACTCACTTCTCCAACATTCTCAGCATTTACAAAGGAACTAGTACATGCTTACATCACGCATTCCAATTCAGACTGCCAAATGTTAACTCTCAAGAGCAATGTACAGTCTGGTGAAGAATGAGTCATCCTAGGCATTAAGAATGCACAAGGGGTTTGCGAATTTGCATTAAGTGTACTATACAATCATCAAGCATACGCAACCAGTCACAACAGAGGGATGATATGCACTTGGAGTATACAGCGTAGAAGACCTGACAGGTTGAAGAAGCAGTATTCAGAATACTGGCGCACAGAAGTTCTGTTTTCACTTTCACATTTTATTCATAAAATACTCTTATATTCTCCTCTTTCGTTCACCAGGCATAATACAACATTTAAGTATGTTTTAATATGGTACCTGGTATCCAGAGAACAATATATTATCGAATCTTTAAGGGCATTGTTGGGTCATCACATCACAAACTAGCGACTGCTCCGGTTGGAATCCCGCGTCTAAACTGCTAGATTTTCAAATGTGGCCCAGTGAATAGCGTGGGCTGCCACGTACTAGCCAATGAAAAGACAAGCGCTATACCGCTGCCCTCCCCCAACTCGTTCTGGAACTTACTATTCCAAGAATAGCTCTTCTATCTGGAAACGCCGCTCAAATCGAAAGTATTTTTATGAATGTGTTGGGCTGGGAATGTGGAGGTCTGATCCATCATGTTACAGGTATGACACATGATGGATGGATGGTGTACATCCTCTTGTCTGTAATTCGTCTTCTCACCTCTAGGAGCGTCACACAATACTGCGTGTGTTTATTTATGAACCACTATTTAATGATGAAACGCAATGCTAAATTTAATGATTTAGTGGACTGGCATCTTTACTGATAAAATGGTTGCTGTCTACTATCATTGTCTAGTATACAGCCTTTGGATTTCACGATGACAATATGTGGACAGCCCAGACAACACAACAGCGAGTGGCGCCATTCGTGGCTGACGATTGTACGTTTGTGTAAGTATACATTTGTTACTTCAATAATATTAGATATATAGATGATACAGTATTGAATGCAGACAATGAACGGGATCTGCAGCTTTTAGTAGATGCGGTTGTTGCACACAGTGAAGAAGTGGGGTTAAAATAAAATTGTAAGAAGGCAGAGATTATGGTTGTCTCTAAGAAGAAAGAAATAAGCGAGTGAGTAGCACCTTACAGTCTTGACAGACCAAAGTATGTGAGTTGGAATTTGGCCAAAATTCCATCACAATGCCCGGACAGAGCTTCAGAGAACATGTGGTGCCCAAACGACATGTTCCCTCTCTCGGCCTTGCCCTGTTTATTCCAGAGGAATCGATAACCAGTACGTCTGGAACAGGGTAGGCTGCAGACGCTGGCGGCTCAGCGTCAAACCTCCGAGACCTCGCCTCCACGAGCAGGTGGCGAGTGGTGGCCAGACCCTGAAACCCATGGAACCTGACTTAGAGGCGTTCAGCCAAGTCCCACAGGTGAGGGCCTCGTACGCGTCCGGACCATAGGACGCATACATCTGTCAATCACAAGTGTCCGGACCTGTGCAAAGCGTGTTCTACCGTCAGACTCTCCGCCTGACTCACGCGGACCCTGCGACCACCGGGAATAGGCCCGCCTTAGATATCGCCGGAGATATTGAAGAAATACTATATTGTAATATACTGAAAAATGGTAATATTCTTTAAACAAGTGAATCGTTACAACTATCTCCGAACAATCATAACATTTGATGGAAGGTACCTTGAAGAGGTATGGTAAAGGTAGCCTTTTGCAAGATGGAAAACATACTGAATAATAAAATGATGTCAATTGCAACGGGAAAGAGAGTGCTGAACTGATGCATCAAACCTGTACTTTTGTATGGATGTGAAACGTGGACGATGAGCAGATAAGATCAAAAATATGTAACGGCAGTAGAAATGTGTTTTCTGAGGAAAATGCAAAGAATACAATGGACAGGCAGAAAAAACAATAAGCACATTCTACAAGAAGAAAATGGAAGCCGTAAACTAATTAGAGAAATTAGACACAGACAATCAAGCCTTTTTTGGGCACGTTATGAGAAGACATAAACTAGAGAACTTGGTGACAACTGGCAAAGTTGAGGGCTAAAGAACAAGCGAAAGGCAGAGAAGTAAATATCTGGATAGCTTGACCACATGGCATGGTCGGGGAAATATCACAGAGCTGAACAAGGACTCTGGTAATCGTGTGATTGGGCGAAACATCACTGACATGCTTACGGGCATGGCAAATGATGATGATGACTTCATTAAAGGCAAGATTGGACTGTTTCGGAACCCACGTGTGTGGATATTTTTAGAAAGTCAGGTCTTAGATATGACCAAACTACCTACGACAATAGGCGGTGCTACCTGCTTTCTTTTAGTGCCGAATGTTGAGCGGCGCTCACCAAATCCGTCATCCTCACATTATGCCAACGGTTGTTGTGATCAATATCACACGTTATGCCTTTACTTCCAGGGGGTGTCTTTGTAATCATTTTAGGCAGCGAGTCGTGGGAGCCTAAGTCAGTGGGTTGGATTGGGGGGGGGGGGGGGGGGGAAGGGACCAAACAGATCCCAGCTTCGAAAAGAATGTTAGCACATAACCACAGGGTCAGCCAGGCTAGTGGCCTGAGTTTAATTAATCTCCAGTCAGAGGCAGAATCATTTCTCGACCAATGCGAGTACGGCTTTGGTGTCTTTTTTCAATATCCTATTTACATGACATCGCTGTCAACACCAACATTTAACTGCTGTTGTTGATATCTTGGCAAGTTTATGTTTATTAGTTTGCCATTACTTTCTGAACGACCGGCTCCCATACCAATTCGTTAAAACCCAGCGCAACGCGGTCTGCTGCCAAATCGCGCGCAGCTGTGTTTGAATGCGGGTAAGCGGTGATTACGAACCGCGTCAATAACTTCTAGGTCACGGAGACGGCCTTTGGTTTCTCCCTAGCCTAAAACGCGGGCTGCATGATTAATTTCAGAACTTTCTGGAAATCGTCTGGGAGGGACAGGCGAAAAGAAAGATAACTGACCACTCATCTTATTGTGTTGTGGCTATAATATGCGCAGACCTACCACTTCATATCCCAAGACAGAACTTCACTGCCATCTTGGAAGTAAGGGAAAACTACCACATTATTCATCCTAGGATACTTAACATAGGACACCGAGATCACCTTAGTCATGAACATTCGTGAGAAGGGGGAGGGGAGGGGGACTTGCTATGATATGGCGTTTTTGCCTCAGTGTTTTCACGTCGTCATCATCATCATCATCATCATCATCATCATCATCATCATTGGCACCTTTCCGTCTTGACAGACGATAGTTTGGTACATTGTGCTACAAAAAGGCTTAATAACTACGACTCATGGCAGTGGCGAGTGTGGCTGATAAGGCCAATTCGTGCTGCCTCTCCATAGCACAAAGCCTGGGCTAAAATACACTCAGTATTTACCATCATACACCAAAAGTGCCCAGCATCCCGACAACTGGTTCCACGTGACTGCGTTCTGTTTCAGGAAAGTCAGAGAGACCAAGACAGTTCGCCAGTGCCAAGACAGGGAACTCAGGGTCTCCTACGCCATCCCCATGGAAGTGGTCTACATGACGCCACTTCTGTCTTGGAACCCTTACAACCTGAAGCTACAGACCGTAAGACATGTTGTTGTTATCCTGGTGGTATTGTTATTGTTGTATTTATAGTAGTAGTAGTAGTAGTAGTAGTAGTAGTAGTAGTAGTAGTAGTAGTAGTAGTAGTAGTAGTAGTAGTAGTAGTAGTAGTAGTAGTATTAGTGGTAGTAGTAGTAGTGTAGTAGTAGTAGAAGTAGTAGTAGTAGTAGTAGTAGTAGTATTAGTGGTAGTAGTAGTAGTGTAGTAGTAGTAGTAGTGTAGTAGTAGTAGTAGTGGTGGTGGGGTGGTTGTGATAGTAGTAATAGTAGTAGTAGCAGTAGTAGTAGCAGTAGTAGTAGTAGTAGTAGTAGTAGTAGTAGTAGTAGTAGTAGTAGTAGTAGTAGTAGTATTAGTGGTAGTAGTAGTAGTGTAGTAGTAGTAGTAGTGGTGGTGGGGTGGTTGTGATAGTAGTAATAGTAGTAGTAGCAGTAGTAGTAGCAGTAGTAGTAGTAGTAGTAGTAGTAGTAGTAGTAGTAGTAGTAGTAGTAGTAGTAGCAGCAGCAGCAGTAGCAATAGTAGTAGTATCAGCAGCAGCAGCAGCATTAGCATTAGTAGTATTGCCATTAGTAGTAGTAATACTTTGTGTCAGGTCTTAGTCAGATATGACTGAGCTACCGTATGACAGTAGACGGTACTACCTGCTCTCTGTTAGCGCCGAATGTTGGGAGGCGCTGCTCATCAACACCAACACCCCACATTGTGCCAAGCACTTCGGGCGAAGGAGTGCAAGTGGGAGGGTACAAGCCTTACCCTAGTGCGAGGAAATGCAACATAAAGACTAAATGACAGGGCAAACCCTAAGCCTTGTTTTGGTAACTGATCTAGGATGGAAGCTCCGACAGGCGGACAGTTAGAGCGTTGCTTTGCTGATCCGGCAGCTTCTGCAGCTTCTCTAGTTCCCGACGTATTTGTGTTACCTTTCCTCTGGAGTAAACTAGACAGACCGAGAGAGGGATCATGCTGCATGGGCAACACATTGTATCTAAATTCAGCTCAGGCTTTGTGTTATGGAGAGGTATAAGTCTATTTTACAAACTGTCGTCTGTCAAGACGGCAAGGTGCCAGATAGTCAGTAATAATACCAGGTGTTTGTAAAGTCTCACTACACTTTATATGTAGAACAATTTGACAAATGAAGTACACGATGTTGTAAAAAATGTACCCCACAGTCCATCGTGAAGCAATATGTAGCGAATGGCTGTCGTCTGCTGGAGTAATTCTTTTCATTCCAAATAAAATGGCGTTATCAACGATAGAAAGAATGTTTTCAGATTTGTTCCACATACAAAGTGTAGTGAGACTTTACAAACATCCTGTAGTAGCAACATTAGTAACCGTAGTATTGGTTGCTAAAGCGTTCGGAATTTAAAATTATAAATCTGCTAACTAGGGTGTGAACCAGATCACCTGTTTTAGCTAGCAAGAACAACAACCATTAAACTGCATGTCGATCTAATTTAACAATAATTACCTCCACACTTCTAATACTGTGAATTCTATCCATGTAGGATACGACAACGTCGGTGAGGAACGGACGCAGTGGTAAAAACGAGACGATGGCGTTGGATGGGATTGATAAAATCCGCTATTATATGACTCCTGTGGAGTTTTTTTCAGGTACCAGTTTCAGACGTTGTGATTTTTGTTGTAGTCAAATGTGTTGTAGGGTGAGTGTGTGATATCTTCTGTAATGAAATGTGATGTGTGGTGACTGTGTGGTGTTTTCTTTCGTAAAATGTGATATGTGTCACTGTGTGGTATCTTCTTTCGTAAAATATTATTCGTGGCTACTGTATGATATCTTCTATAGTAAAATGTAATATGCGGCACTGTGTTGTGTCTTCTTTCATATAATGTGATGCGTGTCACTGTGTTGTCTCTGTTTTGTAAAATGTGATGTGTGGTTTACTGTGTTATATATCCTTTAGTAAAATGTGTCGTGTGGTAGTTGTGTGATATGTTCTTTAGTAAAATGTGACGTGTGGTAATAATGTGATATATTCTTTAGTAAAATGTGAGGTGTGGTAATTATGTGATATATTCTTTAGTAAAATGTGAGGTGTGGTAATTATGTGATATATTCTTTAGTAAAATGTGAGGTGTGGTAATTATGTGATATATTCTTTAGTAAAATGTGAGGTGTGGTAAATGGGTAGTTATCTTACTCCTTTAGTTAAATATGAGGTGTGGTAAATCTTTGTGTCATTTTATATTGTTTACATTTTCTCAGCTTTACCGCAGTTCCACCCAATTTTATTCAGTAAAATGTGAGGAGTGGTAATTCTGTGATATCGTCTTAAGTAAAATGTGAGGTGTGGTAATTCTATGATATGTTCTTTAGTAAAATGTGAGGTGTGATAATTCTGTGATATGTTCTTTAGTAAAATGTGAGGTGTGATAATTCTGTGATATTTTCTTTAGTAAAATGTGAGGTGTGGTAAATGGGTAGTTATCTTACTCGTTTTGTAAAATGTGATTTTCGGTTAGTAACACTTGATATAATATGTAAAATCTTCAGTCGCAAAATGTATCTGTGGTGAAAATGTAATATCATCTGACAAAAAATGTTTGGTGAATCTGTCGTATCATCTTTCGTAAAATATGGTATGTGATAGTCATGTGACATCTTCTGTCTTAAATTGTGATATGTGGTGAATATGTGATATCTTCTGTGGTAAAATGTGATGTCTGATGACTATGTGATATTTTCTATAGTAAGATGAGATGTGTCTTGGCCATGTGATATCTTCTGTAGTAAACTGTGATGTATGGTACTGTGTGATAACTTTTTAAAAAAAAATGTAATGCTTGGTGATATAGTGATCTCTTGTTTAGTAAAATATGATGTGTAATGACCGTGTGATATTGTACAACTTAAACTGTGATGTGTGGTGACCCTGTGGTATCATTTTTAGTAAGCTGTAATATGTGGTGAACATGTGAATTTATTTTTTTCTGACATTGTCAGAGTCCAATGTAGTGCCAGCAGAGATGCAGGGACATCGTTACGCCCGCCAGGCGGATAGTTCCTAGCGGGGATGCCGTAACATCGTTACGCCCGCCAGGCGAGTATTAGTTACCTGCCTGCGAGGTTGCCGGCTGACAGACAGCCAGCGGTCAGGCAAGGACAAAGCAGGACGCACGCAGGCCTCGTGAAGCCACTTAAGGTGGGCAGGCGCGTTGCGGGAAATAGCCAGACAGCTCTGGGACGTGGACTCGACTGGACGTATGATGGGAGAAAGGCTTGTGTAGTTCTGTTGCCCGAAAGTCGAGTGTCTGTACATCTTGTGAGACTGATTGTAAGCTGTGGGTTGCTTGTAAGTGTATTGTGATAACTTAATGTATTGTGATGATCATCTCTAGATCGTGATCTGTGAATAAATCCATCGAAACTTCGTGTCGTTGAGTCTCAAGTCAAATCACGTTGTATTTGTACTGTCTCACATGTGTTAGGTTAACGAGCCAGGTTTAAGACCCTGACAGACATAAAATGCGATTTGTAGTGGCTATGTGATATCTTCTGTCGTAAAATGCGATTATCGTGACTATGTTTTATTCGGATGTAAAAGGTGATATTTAGTTACTATGTGTTATCTCCTGATGTAAAATGTGCAAAGTGGTGGCTATGTGTTATCTCCTGACTTAAAATGTGGTATTTGGTTGTTATGCGTTATCTCCTGGGGTAAAATGTGATGTGTGGTAGCTTTGTGTTATCTACTGACGTAAAATGTGATATGTGGTGGCTTTGCGTTATCTCCTGACGTTAAATGTGATATGTGATGGCTATGTATTACCTCATGAAATAAAATGTGATATTTAGAGACTTTGCGTTATGTTCTGACCTAAAATGTGATGCCAGTGTGTTCTTGTGATATCCTCTGTAGTAAAACGGGCAGTATTTTGGTGAGAAATATATCATTTAAGAGAGCGCCTCCCATGTAATTAGTATTGCTTTCTTGTGTGTCCTATATAGACGATTAATTGTAAAAAGAGGTACATAGAGACAAAGAGAATATATATTTGACTGGTTTACATTCTGGAATAGTAACAAAGAGAATATATATTCGACTGGTTTACATCCTGGAATAGTAACAAAGAGAATATATATTTGACTGATTTACATCCGGCATGATGACATGATAGCACGCTAATGGGTATACCTTATGTAGTACTCAAAAAAATGGAGTGACAAAGAAGTGTGATCGTCCAGATTGAGATTAATGATGATGGGTTTTTCCTTTATTGTTAGTCAACTGTGTAGGGCTTGATCCTGTTAGAAATAGCTCCATGTGAACCAACCTTTACGTAGGGTGGTTTAAATACGAGAGAAAGACATTAAGTAGCTTGGATGTTTGTACAAAGTGCATGGATGAATGGGGATAACGGAACATCTTATTTCAGGACACATACTGGGTCTTAAACTATACCCTATGTAGGGGTCGTGAAGGTCGAGCAGTTTGCGCATGTGCAATAGAGATTACAACATGGCTGCCCCACTATCGACATGCATCTTGAAAACACACCGATGATTCTTTCTTATTTTCATTGTCAAAGTAATGAAACCTCGTGAAATCTACAAAAGAATGGTAGTTCAGTATCGAGACCGTTGTTTGAAGCGGGGAGAGTGTATCAGTAGGCAGAACGATTTCAAAATGTTAAGAAAGAATTCAAGACGAAGGCATACGCTGGGAAAGTCACGATGACCATCTTTTGGATATCATTTTCTGTGATGGGGTGAAACTGACTAGTAATCTATACAGTAGCTTGCAAGTGAACAAACTGAATCCCAAGATACTATAGAAAGGCTGGGACTTCTCTCAAAACGAGTATTGTTGCTGCACGACATACAGCTGCGCATACTATGGAAACAATACGTGATCTGAAATCTGAGGTGTTGCAACATCCAGCATACGATGCAGACTTGGCGCCATTGGACTTTCACTTGTTTGAATCTTTGAAAGAACAACCGCGGGGTCAAATGTTTGCAGATGAATACGAGGTAATGAAGGCGATGCAAAATTGGTTTACGGCCAAGGTTTAATAGTCACCAAAGAACATACAACTAGTATTTCACACGCCCACAACGTTACTTTAAGAAGGGGTCTAGGGGGAAAGCATGGCTCGTATTCCAATCCAGTATTTCCATATGTCACATGGGATAATCTGTGTGTTGATACGTGGTGGCATTTTCTGTCATATGTAAATTTGTGAGACCTGGACACTTACTAAACAAGCTAAAATATCGCATAAATGCCGTTTAATATAAATGTTATAGACGGTTTCTGGGTTCAGAGAATATCTTGGATACAGAATAGAATAAATACACACATATGAAAAGATCTGAAGAAGGCTGTCTAGTAAAGACGATAAAACGAAGAAAACTGAACCATTTTGGTCACTTGAAACTTCATGAAAGTTTGGTTAGGCGTATGTGCCAGGGAAGAGAGGAAATGAAAGGCCAAAGAGAAGATGGGTGCAGGATGTGGCAGATGATCTCCAGATGGGTGTATCGGACGCGGGACATCTTGCTTACGACCGAAAATATTTCTGGAAGGTTATTATGGCAGCGCGGTTCTGCAAAGGACATTCTACTGAATGAATGAATGAATGAATGCACCAGCTAGCGTAAAATCAGTGTTACACATTGTTGCTGGAACTTTACCCCAATTAATGAGCTGGTACAAAAGGGAAGTAGTTGAGGGCGGGCAATGCGAGTTGAAGATATGTCTACATGTCACGTGTCTGTTGTCGCAGGCCCGCTGGACAAGACTGACCCTGCAGACACCGTCAAGTCCTTCATACATGTGCTAGACCGCGAGGGCAAGGCGCGGAGAGTGTCGGCATCCGGGACCAGAGTCATTCTACCGGAAATCCAAGGTAACACAGTTGCTTTGTCTTTCTTTCTTTCTTTCTGTCTTTCTGTCTTTCTGTCTTTCTGTCTGTCTGTCTTTCTTTCTTTCTTTCTTTCTTTCTTTCTTTCTTTCTTTCTTTCTTTCTTTCTTTCTTTCTTTCTTTGTCTGTCTGTCTGTCTGTTTGTGATGATTGAAAGATGAGTGGCTAGAAGGGCCGAATGTAAGACGGGCCTGCGTGGCCAATTTGTAACCCTTCTAAAATAAAGATCAATCAATCAATCAATCAATCAATCAATCAATCAATCAATCAATCTGTCTGTCTGTCTGTCTGTCCTTTTTCTTTCTTTCATTCTTTCTTTCTTTCTTTCTTTCTTTCTTTCTTTCTTTCTTTCTTTCTTTCTTTCTTTTTGTATTTGTTTGTGCTTGTCTGGCTGTCTGTCATTATGCCACTCTCTCTTTGTTTGTTTGTTTGTTTGTTTCTTTCTTTCTTTCTGTCTTTCTTGCTTTCTTTTTGTATTTGTTTGTGCTTGTCTGTCTGTCTGTCTGTCTTTCTTTATTTTTTTCTTTCTTTCTTTCTTTTTGTATTTGTTTGCGCTTGTCTGTCTGTCTGTCTGTCTGTCTGTCTGTCTGTCTGTCTGTCTGTCTGTCTGTCTGTCTGTCTGTCTGTCTTTCTTTTTGTATTTGTTTGTGCTTGTCTGGCTGCCTGCCATTCTGCCAATCTCTCTTTCTTTGTTTCATTATGGCTTTAAATCTGACTTTTTGTTTGTCATTCTTTTTTTTTCTCCCTTTCTTTGTCTTTCTGTAAATCGTTATATATTTCGATGTTTTATTCACATCTGTCTTGTCCCTATATTGTGTCTCTTTGATTGCATTCTTCATTCAAAATGAATGCATTACTGTCTTTCTATATCTTTTTTTCTGATATTTTGTTTTTGTCCTTCAGTCTCGTGTTTAATATGTCTTTCTGCATGTCTCTCTTTAGATCTTTCAGACTAATTATGTTTCTATCTTTCTCATCAGCCTTCATATAATTCTTCACTCGTATGCTAACTGTCAAAGACTCACAAGTTACATAACCTTCATTAAACTATCAGAAGTCAGGGTGGAGTGGAGAGTTATGACCACCAAGGTCTGCTCCAGACATAGCACTAAACAAATACCTGTGCAGCATTATCATCATAAATTACATTGGCGATCAGCATGGGCGATCATGCTCCTCTATATCGTGCGACCGCCAGCAGTATCTATCAGTTCCTGTGCTGACAACATTAGGTGCCACACACAAGGCGTCTAAGGGAGGTTGGCTGGGTATTGGCTACCTCATCCCGTAAAAACATTAAGAGCAAAATCCAACAAATCCTGAACACGTCTACAACCAGCTTGGCGTGCGTAAACCGATACAAATAATTAGTATCTCAAATAACAACTAGTATAATACACATTCCCCTTACTGTGGTATGTTACACCTAATTTAATTCGTGCATTCATTCAGTAGCATGTCCCTTACAGAACTTAGCTCCAATATCAACCGTCCGGAAAACTTCTCAGTCATAAGCAAGATGTTCCGCGTCCGATAAACCCATCTGGAGATCATCCGCCACATCCTGCACCCATCTTCTCTTTGGCCTTCCTCTTCCTCTCTTCCCAGGCATATACGGTATACCCCTCTCATGATTGTTCTCTCCAATCTCTTATGACGTTTCAAGTGACCAAAATATTCATCACTCTTTGTTTTATCGTCTTTAGTAGCCAACCTTCTTCAATATTCAGATATTGTCGTATGGATTCATCTGTTCTTTTCCGTATCCAAGAAATTCTTAGAACCCGTCTATAACATTTATATTCGAAGGCATTTATGCGCTGTTCAGCTTGTTTAGTAAGGTCCAGGTCTCACAGGCGTATGTTGCAATGGGAAAGATGCATGCTCTGAAAAATCTAATTTGTGTAGTTCTGTCTGTCCCCATCAACAATTTATTCACTTGTTTTAGTTTTTGAAAAGCAATATATATATTTGCCTTTTAATTCCCTTCATTGTTTCACCATTCTTGGTAATTAATGATCCAAGATATTCGAATTTTCCAAAATCGCCAATGTTTCCGCATTAACATATATTTCTTTCTCCAGATTAGTTTTATCTGTATGTATTATCTTTGTTTTTGCTATGTTAAGATATAAGTTGTGATTTTCGCTATTCTTTTGGGTTGGAGTGATTATTTGTTCTATACCATTCTGTGATGTGAATAGTAGTACTGTATCATCAGTATATCGAATCTCTGGCATTCCATGATCACCGTTATTTAGGGCATCATATTGCTCCCCGTTAAAAAAAAAATAGGGGGACTGTATTCTGCATACAGCCCTGAAGCACTCCTTGCTTGATGTCAAACTAATCTGATGTCTCGCCATCTATTCTAACCGCTGCTTGTTGGTATCGATAGAGCATTTTTATTAGTTGTAATGCATGTGATGGAAAGCCTATTTTCCCTCATGATTTCAAAAAGTTTCTGATGTTGTACACAGTAAAAAAAAAATTTTGTTTCCCGCGTTTCCATCCTGTTTCAGGCTATTGCGGCCAACACCAGCATCTTTTAGCTGTATGTTGATTCCTAGGCTAGATTAGGCTCATCAGCACGCCACGACTTTCTGAGCGACCGGCTCCATAATCTCGTAAGTCACTGGCGCTACTCGAACCCCTTCAAATTCTCGTGCGCTCACATCAACCAAGAGAGTATTCGGGGCTACGGAGAAAGCTGCTAACTCCTCAGCCAGGGAGACAGGCCACACAGTAAAATGCCTTTGAATAATCCACAAAACACGAGAATATGTTTAGTTTAAATTCTCTACACTTCTCTATTATTAAACACATGTTGAGTATGTGATCTCTTGTTTCTCTTCCTTGTCTAAACTCAGCTTGAACCAAGTTAATCTCTTCTTCCATTTTTTTAAACGAATTCTTCCCATTATGATTTTAGTAGAATTGTACATGCACGACTGATCAGGCCAACAGTTCCATACCTGGTGCATAATTTCAGGTTGCACCTTTTCGGTATTGGAATGAAGCTAGTTCTTTTCCAATACGTACCTTAGCTAATTATAATTACCATGTTGAAAATTAGTTTTAGTGAGTCATATATTGTTGATTATTGAAAATTTGTCATGCGTTTTAATGCATATTGTTTCTGTTGTTGTCGTTGTTTTTCTATGATTAATGGTTCCGTCGCCCTGCTACTGAGTGAGTGCGTGGCGCGACACTGTGAGCTGTGAGTTTCGTGTGGAATGCGTTTACATTTGCCCGCTGTTTGCACAGTGAACTGTATGTTCGGAACAATGGCCGGCGGTCACTGAATTGACTGGTTTACCTTTTCAGTTTCACGAGTGAATTTTTTCAGGAGACTCCTGGGAGTCGTCGATGGAGCAACGGAGTTCGTGCTTTTTGCGGCACTTTCGGCGGGTCGCCCTGCGGAAAGAGACCGAGCATTGTGTGATAAAACCAGGATCAATGAAGTCTTTCTAGTGGTGACTGCCGATTCCATCGACACTGAATTGTATTTTTCGTGGAGGACTTTTGTGTTGGCATTCTGGTGGCTGCATTATGCACAGTGTACCTGTGCGGGCTGTTGGCTTGCCGAGACTCCTGTCTATTCAACTTGTCACATTGGGCAGTGAAGAGCATTTTTGTGATATTCACTGGCACAGGAAAGGAGCATAATGGGGATGACCCGTTTCCGTGGAGTTGGAACCGCGACTAACTAATTGACTAACTTGTTCTAAGATTAGCTTCATAAGTGATGTATGAATGAAATAATATATGAGAGCACAAGGAAACGAAGGGCAGCATGTCAGGTGGGACTGCGTGCCCAATTATTGACCCTTTCCAATAAAGTTTGTTCGTTCGTTCGTTTTGTTGAGGACCTTTACTCCACTGGAAGATGACAGGAAGAAGATGGATAAGAGGAGAGATTAAATTGGGAGTCTGAGTGCGAAAGAGAAGGAAGAATCCTTTGTAGCTAGTGACGCATTTTGAACTGTCTACAGGAGTTGGCAAAATTAGACTCAGGTATCCAATAGCGCCCGTCCACGGGGAAGGCAGCTCTGTGTGGAAAGAGATGAATGCGCTGAAAGATAAGGTTTTAGGAAGTACTGGAGGTGTTCCTTCTACTGTTGCTTTCCAGGTGAGTTTGAAGATGTCAGATATGAGTATTAAAGGTAATGATACTGTAGATTCTCTTTTAAATGGTTGATTTGTTAACTAATTTGCATATATTAGGTAATGATTTATGAAGTTTAAATATTGAGCACAACCCACTACTGGCAACGCTGATCGTATTCTGGAATGAACCTAAGGCCTATCCACGTCAATATAGAATATTTTTCGGGATTTGAAACAACCAAATAATCAATTTGATTATTGCTCACTGGATTTTAGGAGGCCTGGTGTTCCTTGCCAGTGAGAAGTCCTGATCGTTCGGGTCCACATCGATTGACGGATGTCACTCGCGGCGATTGGGCAATCTTGAGCATAGCCTATGATGGGTAACGTTGTAATATTCTGTTATGATAATTTGGCGTGTCCAGCATGTGTCGCGCGGTTACACACCCGCTTCACACGCCAGTGATCCGGGGCTTGTTTCCGGATCCGGTCAGGGATATGCACTACTTACGAGCTCAAATAAGAGCGAAACTCGAGTATAGTGCTTCCATATTGACGTGGATAGACCTTAGATTCATACCAGAATACGATCAGCGTTGCCAGTAGTGGGTTGTGCTCAATATTTAAATTTCAAATCCCGAAACAACCAAATAATCGATTTATGAAGCATTGAGGTGGACTGTTATAATTTACTTACCGGCTTTTTGGGTGAGGATCTGACAGAAAATGAAGGGGGAGGAGAGGTCAGGCGAAAAGCGGCAATGTAAAAGAAGAAGAAAGTTAAAGAGTAGACGGTAACGTAAGAGGATGGCTTAAAAGAGAAAAAGGAAAACAAATATAAATAGAGTTTTAAAAAACGATTAAAAACAAAGTATTCGCACTGTGTCAAAATAAAGACACAAGTTGAAGGAACAAAGACAAAAAGAAAAAAAATATCCAGAGTAGCAGATAACAGTGGGAGACGATCAGAACATGTTCAGAAAGAATTACGAAAAGTACGAAGTTTGAATAAATGTTGCTGGTATAATAGTGAACATATCTACTCAGTGTTAGTACATTTCGAACTTTCCTTAACATTGTCATCAAGCACTTTGCCGACAGGAGTGGCAAACCTGACTTTCACATCATGCGATCCCAAACAGCGTACATTTGTTTGTGTGTTGACATATTTCAGTGCCAAGCTGCTTGGATACTTATCTCGTTTCTTTTTCTCCTTCTCCTTCTCTTCCTCCATTTACCTCATTGAAGTATTGAGGGAGATGTAAAGATCATTTATGCGCTCTTTCTACTGCTCTTTATAAGTTGGTATTCTATTCTCTAAGGTTGATCTTGATACCATCACTCGGTCTTTTACATGGTCTTCTCCACGCTATTATATTTCTTCAGTGAGCTCTTTGTGACAGATGGTACCAGGGCATTCCTGTGAGATGACCAAACCATTTAATCTATTGTTCTTTGAATGAAGTACATGACTGGTTTCATACATGTTCGTGGTCTTCTAATTTCCTCGTTCCTAACTCATTCATATCTATTCGTGGTCTTCTAATTTCCTCGTTCCTAACTCATTCATATCTATTCGTGGTCTTCTAATTTCCTCGTTCCTAACTCATTCATATCTATTCGTGGTCTTCTAATTTCCTCGTTCCTAACTCATTCATATCTATTCGTGGTCTTCTAATTTCCTCGTTCCTAACTCATTCATATCTATTCGTGGTCTTCTAATTTCCTCGTTCCTAACTCATTCATATCTATTCGTGGTCTTCTAATTTCCTCGTTCCTAACTCATTCATATCTATTCGTGGTCTTCTAATTTCCTCGTTCCTAACTCATTCATATGTATTCGTGGTCTTCTAATTTCCTCGTTCCTAACTCACTCATATCTATTCTTGGTCTTCTAATTTCCTCGTTCCTAACTCATTCATATGTATTCGTGGTCTTCTAATTTCCTCGTTCCCAACTCACTCATATCTATTCGTGGTCTTCTAATTTCCTCGTTCCTAACTCATTCATATCTATTCGTGGTCTTCTAATTTCCTCGTTCCTAACTCACTCATATCTATTCGTTGTCTTCTAATTTCCTCGTTCCTAACTCATTCATATGTATTCGTGGTCTTCTAATTTCCTCGTTCCTAACTCACTCATATCTATTCGTGGTCTTTTAATTTCCTCGTTCCTAACTCATTCATATGTATTCGTGGTCTTCTAATTTCCTCGTTCCTAACTCACTCATATCTATTCGTTGTCTTCTAATTTCCTCGTTCCTAACTCATTCATATGTATTCGTGGTCTTCTAATTTCCTCGTTCCTAACTCATTCATATCTATTCGTGGTCTTCTAATTTCCTCGTTCCTAACTCACTCATATCTATTCGTGGTCTTTTAATTTCCTCGTTCCTAACTCACTCATATCTATTCGTGGTCTTCTAATTTCCTCGTTCCTAACTCATTCATATCTATTCGTGGTCTTCTAATTTCCTCGTTCCTAACTCATTCATATCTATTCGTGGTCTTCTAATTTCCTCTTTCCTAATTCTATCTCTCACAGTTACTCCCGCAGCTCTTGTAAGGCATCTCATCTCTCAATACCCCCCCCCCCCCATCCTACACTGTAAGGTACTATAGACAGCCAATGACAGTTTAATGACAGTTGCAGTGAGTGTCCATGTTTGACACTGATAACATAATGCCGGCCAAAAACATAGTTCTTATGAGGTGTGCGTTAGTACTTATATTATTATTCATGTATTTTTCTATGCAACAGAAGTGACGCTAAGTGCGTCAGCTCATGATTTGTAATCTCGTTATCTTCCCATTTCTTTCTTTAAAGAAACATTATGCGATTGTCACATCATCTTCTTGGCTTTCTCTTTTCATAATGAGGCCGAAGAATAGTGACTTCCTCTTCTTGATGTTTATAATAAGTCATCTGCGTTTCTTACCCTTTTGTGGAATATCTAACAGATTCAGTGTCAACCAAGAAGTAGATTTGGACCAAACATAATTGGATGACGGAAAATGGGAAACAGGGTTTATCACAGTTATGACCTAAAAGTTGTTAATATGATACCATTGTATTTTATATCACATTAAAGGGGGTTGCTTAGGATAACTACTGTATCAATATTTTAAATGAAACATGTCGGTGTTAATCTAAGCCCATGGAAGATACGGAAGTCGCTTAAGAGGATTCATCATCCCATGGCACTTCACCAGTTAATTTACTCAGTTGGCTGACCACAGTCTACTGTAAAAGCTCATCTATAAAGTCTTAAGGGATTATTTGCTCGTTTACTAATTATTTCCTACGTCATCGATTGGAAGGCACATTTTGGAAACTGACCACGTGATTGATAGGAACAATGCGTTTCGTGTGTTGTTTAACACACAAAATGGTCGCTTGTTAAAGCTTGCAGAAGCAATCGCCATTCATTTACATGAAAAAAACTTTGTGCAAACAGAAAGACGTGATAGTCAGTTTACAATGACCGTGGTACACAATTTAAATTATTGTGTCAAAATGTGTGTTTAAGGAGTTATCTAATTATTTAGTTTATGTTGTTTGATTTCTGCAGTATGTGCCCAAGGAGATGCAGCGAAATATTTCAGGCTATAAATCGTGCAATCTATTGATCGTGTCTTCGTTATTCAAAGAGACTACGGGAAAACATTTTTTTTTACTAATTTTCCGGAATTCCCAGCCATATACTAAAACATATTATGACCTTAATTATTTAAAGCGTATTGGACAAGCGGTACTAGCCTCAATTCCTTGTTTGTATTGTACAATCGGCACTCCCTGGTCAATTACACGTAGGCCGTCTTTACCTCGCAAGATATTTTCTGGTACATATTTTAGCCTGGGTGAACCTGGAAGCCCGGGTTAGTCTTTACAATCTGCCTCGATACGGGTTCGAACTAATAACTACCGGGCCGGCGAGCAAGTGCATAGCCACTACGCTACCGCTGTTTTCTCTTTTAGAAAATCCTGAAGCAGAAAGCTGCAGTGAGTATGTGAAGTGTTACCCCCATTACATTCTGTAGGTTTGAATGCATTGGGGGATAGGTGGTCAGTCTTTCACTCTTGTAGCGAACATTGAGAGCTGACATCAAACCCTCGTTTGACAGAGCAGATACAGTTGTCTGCGTAAAGTTCGCCACGTGGTCGTGATCATAATCAATCAGTACTATACTTATTCAATACTATAATCAGCAATAATAATAATAATAATAATAATAATAATAATAATAAGCAAGAGAAGGTCAACCAGAGAGACGAATGGAGACGGATTGTATCTGCAGCAAAGAACCTCAAGAATCTCAACGGCTCGGAACGCTGAAGAAGAAGAAGAAGAATGACTATAGTACTAACTGATTATCTTCTTCTTCTTCGGCATTCCGAGCCATTGAGGTTCTTTGCTGCAGATACAAACCGTCTCCATTCGTCTCTCTGGTTGACCTTCTCTTGCCAGTCGTTGATTCCAAGTGCTTGTAGGTCTGTATATATATTATCTCTCCACCGTCTTCTTGGTCTACCTCGGGGTCTATGGTCATTTATTTCCTGAGTGTAAGCGAGTTTTGTTTCCCTATTATCTTCCATTCTTTCTATATGCCTCAGCCATTGTAGTATATTAGCCTTCATGATACCAGTGATTAGCGGGGACTTAAACAGATCATAATATAGTCATTCAGTATTATAATTATTCAGTACTATATTCATTCAG
>JACEFZ010005599.1:317500-402500 GCA_014155875.1 Cepaea nemoralis | reverse complement strand
GCGGCTAACGACACCAGTTCTGTGTTGGTTTATCAGTCTTCTTTGACTTCCTGCGTAGTGTTCTTGTTTTGCCATCCCTCTTTTAATTTGCTGTTCTCGCAGTCTGGCTATGGTTGTAGATTCACATCATCACTTGGTTCTCGCAAAAGTCTTACTTCTCGTAGAGCATTCAGAATGTCAGTTTGGTCCATGGCGCGTCCGCCTTCTACAGTAGCGTTACCTGCGAGCTTGTCAGCCCGCTCATTCCCTTGTAAGCCTTCACATATCTTAGGTCACGATATATGAACAGATTATTTGGCGAAGGATAATATATCGCCACATGTGACCTCCCATTTGAACAGAATGACGATAGATCGCCATACTAGGGTACTCGTGTTATCAGCCTCTGCTGATGATTGAACCTAGACCATTGTCCGAGCAGTACGGTTCTCGGGTAGATCCGGTCGCATAATAAATGCATACCACATAATTTATAATTTATTGGGAATTGCATTGGAAGCAATAGGAACGAGGAAGGGAGCTGGCAACCCCACCTCATATGTTATGGCCTATATCAGGGGTGGTCAGCCTTTTCAGCTGGCGGGCCAAATTTCAGAAGTAATATTTTCTGCCGGGCCACGCATCTAATATTTTTTGTTGTTAATTAAAGTAAACAAGCAAGCGTTCTACAGCCTCGACCACATCATCGCTTCCCACTCTGCGGGCCGCAACATGACGTCCTGCGGGCCGCATGCGGACCGGAGGCCTCGTGTTGGCCACTCCTGGCCTAGATTATATGAAGGGATAACCATCCATACTCCAATGAAAGTATCTATTATGGGACTACTTTTCCGAGATAAGTAACTTTATTTTTCACATTTTCATGTTCTCAGCATAGTTCTCATTGTTTTCATCTTTTCATTCTTCCAGTCATGTTCTTATGTCTTAATGTAGTCACTGTAGTGTCTTCTCCGTGATTATATGTTGTGTTTTGTGTATGTATTTGTTTGCTGATAAAGACTAGTCGCCGCAACGTCCTGTGGTGTTTTTTTTTTTGTGTGTGTGTGATTCTGTTCTGTAAAGTGCATTACTTTACGTTATTGTATTTTGTATACCTTTTCATCCACACGTGTTTGTAGTCTATGTGATTGTGGTGTGTGGTTCGAGATTCGTTCCATCCATCCATCATGTGCCATGCCGGTAAGCGTGGGCGGTCATGTTCTGCCATCTCACTCGATCACCAGAGTCGTAGATCAGCTCCGTGTTTCTGTTTCGACCATGCCACAAGGCCAAGCAATCCAGGTACTTGCTTCTAGGTCTTCCCCTTGGTCTGTTCCCCTCGATCTTACCAGTTGTCACCAAGTCCTCCAGATCATTTCTTCTCATAACATGCATGTGATTCGTTCACTGAGTTCAAATTCTTCTTTTGCAATATATTCGAGGTGGCTGAAGCACATATAGACATATCCATATACAACATATTCGATGTGATTGAAGCACATATAGACATATCCATATGCAATATATTCGAGGTGATTGAAGCACATATAGAGGTATCCATATGCAATATATTCGAAGTGATTGAAGCACATATAGAGATATCCATATACAATTAAATTATCCTTGGCCGAGAACCAAAGCAGATCAATTAAAACATGGTTTCTCTCATTCTTAACCGATTAATTGTCATGGGATGATTAAATGTCCTAAGCGACTTCCCGTATCTGCCTTGGAATTATATACCGTCCAAATATTGTCATTGTGTTATAATACAACAAGTCTGCTACCATAGTAACAACTTTTAAGTCATAATCGTGACACATCCCTGCTTCCCATTTTCCGCGATCCTATTTTGCTTGGTTTAAATCTACTTTTTTTTTGGTGGGGGGGGGGGGGGGGGAAGGGGGGGAGGGGGGGGGGGTTCAAACTTACTTTTTGGTTGGCACTGAATCTGTTAATTCAAGAAAGATCTGTATGTGAATCCGATAGTTTCAATAATTTATAATTTTAACTATGAAAATGTTAGTAAACTTTTTGTGTTGATTTGCATTTGTTTTGTTTCATTGTTCCGTTAAACCATCGGTTGCACCGCTCTATGAAAACTAAAGCAATTGAAACCTTCATAGATTGGAAAAGATAGAACAATACAAGCTGGAGCTCTAAGAGGTTGCATATTTCCTATGTCATTAAGAGTGTGAAACTTGGATATTTAACAGATCAGCTGACAAACACATATGTAAGCCTATGGATACAAATGTTGGAAATAATGTACGAAGAATGTACAAATGTTGAAAATAATGTACGAAGCTGGTTCAATAGTGGTCGAAGGTTATAATTTATTGGTCTGAAAGGAGAACGAAAACAGACCTGTCCAATATGATCTTAAACTGAAGATGTTTTTTTATTAAGACAAATAACAATCAGGAACAATATTTTGGACATGTAAGTTGATTTGTTGATTCAAACATGGAAATTACATCACTCGGGATATTATCACCCACGCCCCACCCTCATGTTCAACAACAGTGAAAAGTCTCAATAGTAATGGTGGCAGTTTCAGCCTGATCATGTGACCGTCTGACCTTTCCTTGGTTTGGACATGTTAAAGATATGCAAGTCTAGAAATGACAACTAGGGAGGGAAGTCTACCGGGAAGTCGGACCACACCGTAGATGGATTCAAGACATGGTAGATAATTTACACACGGCAGCCACAGAGCAAGGGCATATGGCGTGTGATAGAGAAACGTGTTGATAGACTGTTAAAGGGGCCAAGTTCTTACAGGACAGGTCATTGGATGATAATGATGATGATGATGATGATGATGATGATGATGATGATGATGATGATGATGATGATGATGATGACCAAACCCTGCCGAGAATGTTCTACGATATGTGGGGTCGACATTTTTACTCCTCGGCCACAGTTCCACTCTTTGATAAAACTTTTAAACATTCTCTTTGTAGTCTTATATAGCAGGAACGTAGTTTTCAAAATACCATAGTTTCGATAACATAGAAAAAGAGAGTACCCTTTAACACTGACATCAATACGCGTATAATAATGCCGTGGCTGTAATTCTAAGCTCAGTGTGTACACCAGGTCTAATGTAAGCATAGCTTTGACATTAGTAATCAGAATGATACATTATGCACAGACCTGTACACTTCTCTAATATACCTACAGTATAACGAGAAATCCGGAAATACGAGAGAACCGGTCTCTGTGGCTAAGGGCTTGCGAACGCGGTTTGTGAGCCCGTATACCCGGGTTCGAACACGGCGATGCTGGTTTTTTTTCGAAAAAGGTATAGAAAGCAATGGCAAACTACTGAACGTAACACTTGTCTAGTACATCAACAGCAGCTGAAAATGCTGGTGTTGACTGCAACGTCCCGTAAAGGATACGCAACACAATTATAAATTACATAACGAGAAAATGCTGTCATTCTATGTATCTTGTTTCTTTTGACAACTCAGCTTTTAATAAGTCACTGGATTTACCTGTTTTATAAGAAAGTGACTGGACGCAGATATATGAACTGTCAGATTTTCATTTTGCGCATCTGATAGCAGCAGTTAAGCTATACAATAAGCAAGCTTTGTAAGCACTACCCAGTTAATGTTTCAAGTAAGTCAGTGTACACATTAATGAAATTATATCAAAGGCGGTGATATCAATTAACAAACTGCTACTAATAGAGACGTGTCACATCTGCTTAAACACGGTCTAAAGTAGCAAGAGTCACAACTCGAGGCATTACAATATGGCTTTTAAACTGTTTCTAACGTTTAGATTTTAGGAATGGATTGTTTATTATAAAAGTACTATAGTCGAAGCTGGCTCATTATTTCATCAGCTATTTAGTGTATTTAAGTGTTGATATTATCTTACTGTGTGAAATATGCATTAATAAATGGATTTGGTGTTTCTAAATTTGTTATCAGTGTTTATCAAGTATGTGTGTAATTGTTGTCGAGTCAAAGAAGCCACGTTTTCTTTATTAGGTTAAAAGCTCCAAGTTCAATAGTGGTATTTATTGCTACAGAGCCATCTAATGTCTATATTACCTTGTTAGTAACGTTGTCATACTAGTAGTTAGTTAGCTTCATATCCATTACGGGACGTCGCATTCAACATCAGCATTTTTTGCTGTTGTGATCTCTTGGCAAGTTTACGTTCAGTAGTTTACCATTGCTTTCTGAACGACCGGCACCCATACCATTTCGTAAAAAACCAATGCAAGGCGGTCTATTGCCAAATCGCCCACAGCTGTATTTCGAACGCGGGTATGCGGAATTACAAACTGCGTCGGTAACATCTTCGCCACGGAGCCGGCCATTCCAGTAGAGCAGTGGTTCTCAACATTTGTTAGCCCGTGCCCCCCTTCACCATATTTTCATAACGTCATTCCCCCCTTTCGTATTTCCTACCTAACCCCCCCCCCCCCACCACACACAGTATATGTAATAATGGAAGCTAAATTTAATAGCACATAATAAAACAAATCTAGACGCCCACATGAAAAGTAATGTTTGGTATACTTACTTTATAAAATGATTTTTAGAAGGGTGAGACGTACGGAACCGTAAAGTATGAAGGGAAAACAATATCAAGTAATCGGTTCTTGTATTAACGCGATCTTGAAATAATCTTAATTTCCCCCCCCCCACCCCCCCCCCCCCCCCCCCCCCATGGAAACCCTAAAATTCCCCCTAGGGAGGAATTCCCCACCGGTTGAGAACCACTGTAATAGAGTCATCAAAAGACCGGAGTCCTCGGCTGAACATAAGCAAGATTCGCACAAAACATTTACCACAAGCACCCCAAAGCTGAGTGTATATCTGAGGTTCCTGAAGATTAATCCAAGGAAGTGACTAACCACATCTCGTATGTGCTCTGAACACATCAATAAGCAATGTTTACATGAATTAGTTTTGGTCAATGTTGAAAGTCTTTTCACCGACACAGCGCATGCATGAGACTTCATTTGTTTTCGCCCTTGTCCAAAATAGCTAGGTATTCGGTCCACTGCCCGTAGATTAGATGGAGAGTATATCATCATCAGAATGGTTATTTCAAAAATAAAAGTCTATATCACGATTTCAGTCCACCGTCGAATAAACTAGAGCCTCGGAATGGGGGTGGGAAGGGGGATGGTGGATAGGTTACCTTACATCCAAGTCACACCGACACACGAAGAGGGATTTAACTATCTAGAAACAATGTTAGTAGTAGTAGATGATGATGATGATACTCTCCGGTACCAACCATAGCGTTCTGGAATGTCACCTATTCCTCCGCACGACGCTTGACGGCAAAAGTGGATGATTGCCATGTATCACCTTTCAACAAGAACAAGCTAGATTATTATTAACAAGAGGACAGTTAGATTCTCCACGAAATCGTGGTAGAAGGTTGAACAGAACTCGGCATTGAGACGCTGAAAGCGAAAGCGAAAGTTGCCGAGGTTGTCACCTCGGAAACACCACGTGACGGAAAGTGACGTCACGCCAGAGAAACTTCAGGAACGACAGTCAGGCCAGCGGTGTTGAATTGAAGGTACGTGAAATTGCTTTCAGCCGTGATAACCAGTGGAGAAATTTAAAGAAGCATGTCCAGAAGTTGGTACACATATAGTGCATCAAGATAGAACCATCGATCGAGCATCCAAGATGAAAGCGAAGCAAATGAAGCGAATCTGTGGCAGACCAACTGGTGGCCCAGTCGGCTAAAAATGGCTAGTCCTGCACGTCATTCCTGTTAGTTGGCATAGATGCTAAGAGTAACTTGTGTGTGACTTTGAGTAATGCGCATCGACTGAAGCGATCGGTGTCTGTGCTTGGGACTAAACGACTGTTTAAGATAATCATGATATAAATTAACAGGACGTCCTCTGCCATCCTACATACTGGAACTGAGGCGTTCATGATTGATCGCATGCTGCATTATATATCCATATTAAACAAGTGTTTAACCAGAGGACGTCAATGTTTGTGCTTATTCGACAGTCTGCTTTGCTGTTTCGTGATAACGTGTCAGTACTGCTTCAACGAGCCTGTAAAAGAGTGTTGGCAATGATGATGATTATGATGTATAACTACTTCAGCAATGAGTAAGTCACTTTTGACAGCTCGTTGCCTCTCTGACAACACGCCGGTCTTCCTCAATTGTGGCAGTGAAGTGAATTGTGGCAGTGAAGTGAATTGTGGCAGTGAAGTGAATTGTGGCAGTGAATTGAAGTGTTTTGTTCAAGGAATAAACAGGAACAGCACGATCATGCTTCAGTTTAGCGAAGAAGGAATCGATGAGAAGGACAGACACATCATGTCGTAAACCTGTTGCCTATACGTCCAGTGATGGTATATTTTCATACCCTGACTGCAGGATCTTACTGCTCGGGGAAAGTAATACAGAAAGAAATCACCAAATGAAAGAAAGAAATGATAAAGAATCATCATCTTCCACTATTGCCGTCAAGCGTCGTGGGGAGGAATAGTTGACGTTCTATCACCCCATGGGTGGCACTGGATGGTGTCATTCAATGTGATTGTATACTGTCATTGATGTCGTCAATCTATTTTCTTCTCTGGCGTCCTCTTGCCCGCATAACAGATCCTCTTTGTTGTAGCGCCAGTGCTGGTAGTTGCTGGCGTTGCACTCTAAAAGAGATTTGATCGTCTGAATGTCAATATATGTTGCACAAAGCGTTCTATCTGATAACATCGTTTATTATTCGGTCTCGGATAGTTAAGTTGGCAGCTCTTCTCAAGTGTATCGCAGGTGTTAATTTTGCCTAAGTGTGATTTAGATAATGTCCAACTTTGACATTGATGACATAGAACTGGTATGCTGTTGTGCTGATAAAGATTAAATGGACAAAACAAACAAAGTAACATACAAACAAACAAGTTTACTCATGTACGTGTACATTGTTACATTGTTACTTTAATGTCGAAGTGCTTTTATGGCATCAAAGTGTCACATCATCTGGTCCATTAGGGCCCAACTGAAATATTCAGATCCCAGAACTATGGGCTTCGCTGAGTCTTCATGTTTGCCACTGCTGACAAGGAGTTAGTTTTTCTCTGGATAGTTTGTCAAATGTGTGATCCTTCAACTGATTTATTGCCGTAGGATGATTAATCGGGACTTACCATATCTGCCTCGGGTTTATATGTCGTCGACATATTGTCATAATACAATATGTCTGCTACCATATTAACAACTTTTAAGCCATAACTGTGACACTCTCCTACTTCCATTTTCCATCTTTCATTTTTATTGGTCCAAACCTAATGTTTTGTTTGGCACAGAATGTGTTAAGTCGATTTGTTGTATGTTGGATATTTCTTGTTGGGATGAGATGAGATCAATAACCAGTCGACCAGTTAGGGAAGCTCCGTGTAGACAGTTTTTGTTTCCAGAGAAATCAGCGATGGGTGGCCGTCTAAACAGTAGATCTGTCCGTCACATCTGGTGTACTTGAACCTGTAGAGGGCGGGAACATTGCTGATGATATAGTATAACTAATCTGTAACAAGAAACTAACCACAAGAACATTGGTTACACCAAAGAATGTTTACTTTACACAGATAAAAATCTTTCTATTACAATGAGAACAAGTCTACAAGTGCTAGAACGAACCTGCCTATATTATTGTATATATGTCCAACATGGACAATCAGTGAAAAATATGAGAAACTTGATTTATTTGGTTGTTTCGGGATTTGAGATTTAAATATTGAGCACAACCCACTACTGGCAACGCTGATCGTATTCTGGTATGAACCTAAGGCCTATCCACGTCAACGTGGAAGCACTAGACTAGAGTTTCGCTCTCGTTTGAGCTCGTCAGTAGTGCATATCCTTGGCCGGACCCGGAAACAAACCCCGGATCACTGGCGTGTGAAGCGGGTGTGTAACCACGGGGCACACGCTGTACGCGGCCAAATTATCATAAGAGAATATTACAACGTCACCCATCGTAGGCTGTAGCTCAAGATTTGCCCGATCACCACGACTGACGTCCGTCAATCGATGTGGATTAACATGTGGATTAGCTTTCCCTATTACCTGTGTCCCTCGCCATGAGGCGAAGCTACTCTGACTTTATAGGAACTTGCAATTTACGTATCCAAGACAAGGGCGAGAAATCAACATTTTAATCCAACTGTCCGGTCTAGGGGTTGAAAGTCGGAGTCTCTGTGGCTAAGAGGTCACTCCGTCTATCTCGCCCTCCGAAGGCTGTGGGTTCCATTCCTGGCTATGTCGTTCGGTTCACGGGTGCAATTTTCTTGGAGACTCCCGGTGGTTGTCGCTGGAGATACTGAAATTCGTGGTTTTTGCGAGGCTTTCGAGACCGACCCATGTGGGATAAAACCTGGTGCAATGAAGTCGCCCCTCATCACCTCATTTCATCTTTTTCCTCTTGTGCCTTATAGTGTCGAGGTGAAGCATACACAGTGGAAGAGTGCCCGTTTATGGGCTTCATATATCGAGATTCTCCTGTACTTTGTTATTCCCTCTGTCCATCATTTACATGATCGGCCTCTTAGTCTGGTTTCATTTGGTCTGTACACCATTGCTTGTTGTGGTATGCTGTTAGTTGATTGTCTAGGCATATGGCCGAAGCATTTATCTCGCTTTCTTCTAATGAAATCTAGCGCTGTTATAAACCCCACTTTAGTCCTGATTTCATAATTTCTGATTTTCTCTCTTCTTGGTACATTGAGTATTCTTCTCAGGAATCTCATTTCCCTTGTTATAATCTTTCTTTTCTCTTTGTTTTATGTTATTGTCCAGGTTTGGCATTTGTAGCATAGATTTGGTAGGACGCTTGTGGTGTAGAGTGTTTTTTTGTTTTTTTTAAGTATCTACTGATACGTGTTTGTTCTTTAGCATTGGTGCCATTTGTCCAATGAGTCTTCCCTCTTGCCTTTAAAAACCCTTTTTAAACCGAAAAACCAATAATCAATAGGAGTGTATGTTAGGTACTCACGATTTCGTTTTAGGAACATAGACAACAGTTAGGTCGTGGGTATGCTCCTGGGACTCCTCCGTGGTGACGTCAAGGGGCTGACCTGCCAGCAGCAGAGTGAACTCCGCATAGGTGACCCTCAGCTCGTGGCTGTGCTCGCCCGATGGGTCTTGTACCGTAATGGACAACTGTTGAACAACAGTTAATTATGCGCATTTAGAGCAGTAATTCGGACAACCCAGATGTTAACTACACATAAAAGCATATAGCAAAGTAAAAGACAACACCTAAATGTTAACTGCAAATAAACGCATATAGCGTCGTAAAGCAAGAAAATAAAAATGTTAACTGCACATAAACGGGTGCAGCAAAATAAAACACGAAACCTAAATTTTAATTGCATACAAGCACATCTTCTTATAGTTTGGTGATCATGTCTGTCCACAACCCTCTCGTTGTCCTCCATGTCATGATGTCTAACACTCCAGCTTCGTTCCTCATGACCTTCCCCTGCTTCTCCTCAATACCAGACTCAGTATGTAATTTAAGTTCACTGTCATCATTCTGTGAAAGGAAGTGCTCTAGAATATTCCCCCTGAGATTCCCTTGAGGTCTGTTGCAGAAGTATATAAATATCTCTCGAATCTCAAAGCAACAAATTCAGAAGGCCTAGATGGTATCAGTAATAGAATTCTTCGGTGTGCTGCACCTATTATTAGTGAGTCCTTAATGTTCATATATAACCAGTGCCTATCCAAAAATTACTTTCCATCTGCCTTTAAAGTTGCTAAAGTGTATCCTCTACTTAAAAATGGCTCAACTGATATTAGCGTCTTAGGTAATTATAGACCTATTTCCTTACTATCGTCGCTTTCAAAGCCATTAGAAAAACACATGCATAAAATAACACTACATCTTTTAATTAACAACGATCTAATAATTGACAGTCAATCTGGGTTTCGACCTAAATATTCTTGCCATAGTGCCCTTACAAAAATGACCGATAACTGGCATCTTTGTATCAACAATGGCAACATTTGTGGTGCAGTATTTGTAGACTTTAAAAAGGCCTTTGATATGGTAGATCATGATATTTTAATTAGAAAATTAAAACACATGAAGACTAGCACCAATATGGTGAACCTAATTACGTCATTTTTATCAGACAGACAACAAGTAGTGTCCTTCAATAACTGTCTATCAAGACCCACACAACTTAATTTTGGGGTGCCTCAGGGCTCAATACTAGGTTCCGCTGCTTTTTGCAGTGTATATTAACGATCTTCCTTTATACCTCAATACTTCGTGTGATCTATTTGCGGACGACTGCACTATTTACACAAGTCAAGAGAGTCTTTGTGACTTAGAGAGCTCTTTACAAAACGATCTTAACAACCTTAGTAGATGGAGCAATGAAAATCGCATGTTAATTAACATCGACAAACCAAATCCATGCTAATAACGACCAGACAAAAACTACAGACCCTAGCCATAACTGGGACACCGCTCGAGCTCCACGTGGACACGTTACCTATAATTAATGTAAATGAACATAAAACATTAGGTCTTTTAATTGACAGACATTTAAACTGGAGCCCTCATGTTCACGCCCTTACCAAGAGAATAGCACAAAAAGTTTACCAACTTGCTAAAATTCAACACTTTTGGATGAAAGCACACGTAAAATATTCTATGCATCCTATATCCAATCACCTCTCGATTATTGTTCCACAGTCTGGGATGGCTGCCCTAAATCTAATATGAAACGATTGTGTTCGCTTCAAAACCGCGCTATACGTCTAGTTTCTAGCATAAAGCACGTTGAAAGTAATAAATTATACAGCCATCTAAGACTTCTACCACTTCAAAAGCGCTTCCTTTTTAACAAAGCCAAATTAGTGAATAAAATTATATCTGAAAATACCCCAGAGTATCTTCTACCGTTAATTCAATCTAATGCAATGAACAGTAAGCGCTTAAATTTATTACAGCTTCCTAAGCCTAGATTGGACTTATACAAAACTTGTTTCGCATATTCTGGTGCTCACTTGTGGAATAGCCTTCCACCAGAACTGAAAACACCAATGAGTCCCTACACATTCAACCGAGAACTCTTTCAATACTTACTTCATACCGCCTATATGCCTCCATAAGTCACCTACTAGTATCATTTTTCCACTATCATTCTTCACTGTATGTGTGCGAACGAGACAGTGGGTGGGAGAGTGAGTGAGAAAGAGTGTGAGTGGAAGAATTAGTATGAGTGAGAGTAAGAGAGTATGCATGCGCGTGTGCCTGAGTGAGTGTAAAAGTGAGTGAGTGTGTGGACATATGTGTGAGAGAGTTAGTTAGAGAATGAGTGAATCTGAGAGAGTGGGTGTGTTGTGTGTTTGCCTGTCTGTGTGATAGAGTGTGAAAGTTAGTGAGTGAGTGTGAGTTAGAGAGTCATCGAGTAAATGAGTGAGTAAGGGAGCATGAGTGAGTGAGAGAGAATTTGTGGGTATGCGTGTATGTGCGCGAATGAGTGAGTGTGAGAGCGAGTGAGTGTGTAAAAGAGAGAGAGAGAGAGAGAGAGAGAGAGAGAGAGAGCGTGGCTGAATGAGAGAGTGCATGAGAAAGTGTGATGTATGTGTGCATGTCTGAATGAGTGTATATGTGTGTACATGTGTGTATCTGTGTGTGACTCTGTGTATATGTCTGTACGTGTGTTAAGGTGTGCGTTCATGTGTTTATATGCGTTTATATGCATGTGCGTGTGTGTATGTGTGTATGGATGAGTGTGTGTGTGTGTGCGCTCGTATATGTATTGTATATCTTTGTATGTGTAAGTGTGCATGCATGCAGTGTATGCGAGGGAGTGTATATTCGGGTGTTATGTGAGTACGTGTAAGTAAGTATATGGATGTGTGCAGGTGTGTGGGTATGATGTGTGTGGGTGTGTGTATGTACATGTGTGTGTGAGAGAGAGAGAGAGAGAGAGAGAGAGAGAGAGAGAGAGAGAGAGAGAGAGAGAGTGAGAGAGAGAGAGTTGAGCCCACGCATGTCATGTAACATGCTATTCCATATTTTTTTTATGTATTCTCATCTTTCATATTACGAGGTATCGTTTAATGCCACCTGATTGTCCTGTAACATGCCATTCCATATTTTTTTTTTAATTCTCATCTTATCATTTTGTATGCCACTTGATTTTATCATGTATAATACAACATTACTGTGATGTGAGTGAGAGAGTTAGTGAGAGAGAGAGAGATAGAGATAGAGAGAGAGAGAGAGAGAGAGAGAGAGAGAGAGAGAGCGCGCAAGAGAGAGAGAGCGCAAAAGAGAGAGAGAGAGAGAGAGAGAGAGAGAGAGAGAGGCAGAGAGAGAGAGAGAGGGAGAGAAAAAAAAGAGAGTTGAATTGCATCACTAATTTTTACGCTACATAATGTATATGTACAATTTTTCCTCCACTTCTTGCAATTGCGAGAATTCTCACGACAATCGTCAGTGTCTCAATTGTGTGTAAAGTGTGAGAGTTTGTTCTTATTAGTTTCAGTTATCATGTGAGGCATCATGTATTTGTCTAGATGTGAGGATGTATGTATGGGTGTGTATGTGAGGGATATGTGTGTGTGTGTGTGGGGGAGGGGGGCAATGTGTGTGTGCCTGTGTAAGAGGAGAGAGAGAGAGAGAGAGAGAGAGAGAGAGAGAGAGAGAGAGAGAGAGAGAGAGAGAGAGAGAGAGAGAGAGAGAGAGAGAGAATTCAGTGCTCGCATGTCCTGTAACATGCCATTCCATATTTTTTATGTATTTTCATCTTTCACATTATCATTTTGTATGTATGACACTTGATTTTATCATGTATAATATAACATTACTGTAATGTGAGTGAGAGCGTTAGTGAGTGTGTGTGTGTGTGTGTGTGTGTGTGTGTGTGAGAGAGAGAGAGAGAGAGAGAGAGAGAGAGAGAGAGAGAGAGAGAGAGAGAGAGAGAGAGAGAGAGAGAGTTGAATTGCATCACTAATTTTTAAGTTACAAAATGTATATGTACAATTTTTCTCCATTTTCTTTACAATTTTACGACAATGCTCACGACAATCGTCACTGTATGTGTGTGTAAAGTGTGGGAGTTTGATCATAATAGTAGGTTGGGGGGATCGGGGGATGTGTGTGTGGGTGGATTCGTGATGTGTGTGGGTGGGCTCAGGATGTGTGGGTGGGCGGGGTGGGTTTGTGTGGGTGGGTGGGGGATTTGTGTGTGGGTGGGTGTGGGATTTGTGTGTGGGTGCGTGCGAGATGTATGGGTGTATGGGGAGATGTGTTTTTGGGTGGGGATGTGTGTTTGTCTAGGTGGTTGTGGGTGAGTGGGTGGAGGAGGTTATGTTGGTGGATGATTGATGGTGGGTTATGGGATGGGCTGGGGGTATATGTGTGGGTGGGGAGATATGTGGTGGGTGGCAGATGTGTGCAGGTGGGGGTGGTTGTGGGTTTGGGGATGTGTGTGTGGGTGAGGGATGTGTATGGGTGTGGGATGTTTGGGAGGATGGGTGGGGAGTGTGTGTGGGTGAGAGATGTGTGGGTGAATGTGTGTGGGGGATGTGTGGGTTGGGGGAGGGTGCGTGATGGGTGTGGGTGATGGATTTGGAGATGTGTGTGTGGGTGGGGGATATGTCTGGCTGGGTGGGGGTGTGTGTGGCTGGATGGAGGATGTATGTATGGGTAGTGAGGGTGATTGTAGTTGGGGGATGTGTGGATGGGTAAGAGATGTGTGGATAGATGTGTGTGTGGGTGAGGGATGTGTCTTTGGGATGTGTGTGGGTGTGGTATTGTGTGGGAGGGGAGCTGGTGTGGATAAATGATGTTTGTGTGGGTGGGTGCAGGTGTGGTTGGGTTTGTGGGTGGGTGAAGGATGTGTGTGAGGTAGGGGGATGGGTGGTTAGGATGTGTGAGTGTGGGTGGGTAGATAGGAGATGTATGTGTTGATGAGTGGGTAAGGGATGTGTGGGTGTTAGTGGTTGAGGGATAAGTACGTGTGTCTAGGGATGTGTGAGGGGATGAATGTATGGGCTGTGTGTGCGTGGATGGGAGGTGTGTGTTTGTGAATGGGGAATGTGTTGGTGGGTGGGGATGTGTGTGAGGGATGTTTGTATGGGTGGGGAGATTGTGCGTGGGTGGGGATGTGTGTGTATATGGGTAGGGGTGTGTGGTTAAGGGATGTGTGGCTGGGGGAATGGGTGGATGGAGGATGTGTGGTTGGGTGGATGGGAGGTGTGTGTTTGTGAATGGGGAATGTGTTGGTGGGTGGGGATGTGTGTGAGGGATGTTTGTATGGGTGGGGAGATTGTGCGTGGGTGGGGATGTATGTGTATATGGGTAGGGGTGTGTGGTTAAGGGATGTGTGGCTGGGGGAATGGGTGGATGGAGGATGTGTGGTTGGGTGGAGGATGTGTGGTTGGGTAGAGGATGTGTGGGTGGGTGATTGTATATGAGTAAGGGTGTGTGGTTAAGGGATGTTGGTTGGGGGATGGGTGGGTAGAGGATGTGTGGGTGGGTAGAGGATATGTGTGTGGGTGAGTGTGTGCAGGTTAGGAGATGGTGGGGGATGTTTGCAGGTGTGGGCTCGGGATCTGTGAGTGGGCTGGGGGAGATGGGAGATTATGTTGGTGAGTGCGGAATTTGTGTGTGGGTAGGTGCGGAATATGTGAGTTGACGGGGAGATGTGTGTGTGGCTGAGGAATATGTGTTTGGTTGAGTGGTTGGAGGTGTGTGGGTGGAGGAGGATATTGGATGAGTGATTGTTGGTGGGAAATGGGACGGGTAGAGGATATGTGAGTGGGTGGGGAGATGTGTGTAGGTGGGGGATGTGTGGGTTATTGAATGTATGTGTGCTTGGGGTGTGGGTGGATGGGATGTGTGGTGGGTGAGAGGTGTGTGTGGGCGGGGAGATGTGTAGGTGTAGGGATGTGGTGGATGGGTGGGGGAATGTATTGTATGTGTGTGTGGTTGGGTGGGGGAGTTGGAGTGAATGGGGGATGTGTGGGTGGGTGGTGGATGTGTCTCATAACATAGTAATATGCATTGTTTATGTTTCAAAATTCACGTGACAATGTTTTTTTCCTATGCACTGTTGATGAAAGAAAGATGAGTGATTGGAAGGGCCGAATGTAAGACGGGCCTGCGTGCCCAATTTGTTACCCTTTGAAAATAAAGTCTGTTCGTTCGTTCGTTCGTTCGTTCTCTTCCCTTCAACTTTCCATTTGTGACGACATACTATAGTTTTCACTTTCTCGTGAGATATCCAAATCACAGTGTAAACATTGCAATGATAATTATAACAACGTAAACATGGGATAACAAACAATAAAGTACACCATAACACAACGGACAGAAACATCGAGAATTTTCCCAATAGGCCGTTGTGAGAACGACTGTCTGCAAAAACCTGCTGTACGACGATGAGTGAGGTATGGGTGATTAATGTGGTCAAGGGAATGATTCGAACATTACACAACGAAATTAAAATACAAAATAAAATTTAAGAAGCGACGGATACTTATCGAAAACACAGAAAGGATGTATTTACGATCAGAAGCGACTGAAAGGAATGAACGAACAAACATATTGTATTTTGAAAGGGCCAAAAACCGGTTTTACATTCGGCCCTTCCAATCACTCGTGGTTCGTACATCAATTATCTGTTGTGTATGTTACATCCACATAGGAAAAGGAAAAAGAGAGGGGCGTTCGTCAGAGGAATAGACCCAGGGGATAAGTCCAAATAGGTACGGGTGACAGGACAGTCGTGCTTACGAGATCCAGGTACCTTAGATAAAAATGGTAATTTGCATAACTAATGAAAGAAAGAGAGAAAGTAAAGGAAAAAGAAGAAGACAAACAATATAAAAATAAAGGACTAAACGAATCAGGAATTGAATGTTTTTTTAAAGACACGCTGAAATAAAAATACGCAGAAAATAAAAATTACAACAAAAGAAAGAAAGAAAGAAAGAAGACAGACAGACAGACAGACAGACAGACAGACAGCCAGCCAGCCAGCCAGCCAGCCAGCCAGCCAGCCAGCCAGCCAGCCAGCCAGCCAGACAGACAGACAGACAGACAGACAGACAGACAGACTAATTACATCTAGGAAAAGACATGTTGGGTGTTCACGCCAAAAGGATGGAGGCAACTAATCCAACACTCGACAACAGACCGTTAAGACTCTAAATTCACGAATACGGGCGAACACTAAAATACTGATGGATATCTATCTACCAACACCGACAACAGCTTACCTCAAACAACACAGAAGGTGGGGGTCCCTCTGCACTCTCCAGCACTTTGTCCTTCAGCGCATTCAGCTCCTTCCACACAGAGCTGCCCTCCCCGTGCACCGGTGCTATAGGATACCTGAGTCGAATTTTGCCAACTCCTGCCAACAAACAAATTTTAGTTGTAAAACACTATATCTGCTCGTTTATTCTTTTTGCCAGTTTGCATTCATGTACATTCTGTGATATTCTCTCTCAATAAGCATGTGCATTCTGTAAAGTATCATCATTGTCCTCATATAAATCTTGTAATGTAATCTCATACTTTCATATGTACATTGTATTGTGCTATCATTGTCTTCATTAATATATCTTATAATGTACCCTCACTGTCTGCATATATATCTTCTAATGTACTCTCATTGTCTGCATATATATCTTATAATGTGCCCTCACTGTCTGCATATATATCTTCTAATGTACTCTCATATTTCTCATACATATCTTATAATGTACTCTCATATTCCTTATATAAACCTTGTAATGCACTCTCATAGTCATGTAGTGTACTTTTACAGTCCTCATATTTACAATGCAGTGCCCGCTAATACACATAATATTTATCTTTAATGTGCCCTCATTGTGTTATTGCTTATAATGCCATATACCCTCTTAGACGGACGTTTATATCATGCAATGTAGTTTCATAGCTCAAAGGCATACTGTGTATTCTGCAGTCTGTTCTCATAGCCCAACAGTATACTGTGTATTCTGTAATGTACTGCCAGGGAGATATTGAATATTCCTCCATTATAATTTAACAGTTATTAATTATATCCAGTATCCTAGATTACGTCCGTATGTTAACAGAGCCCTTAAAAAAAAATAACGAATATTAACATTGTAATCCCCCATGCATGTCGTAAGCGGAGACTTAGGATGGTTGAGCGTTAATTTGGCTACCCCGCCCAGTAGAAAACTGTGACTGCAAAATCTAACCAACCACGAGCACGTCTAAAGATACGGAACAAAGTAATAAGACTGTCAACTTGTCGCCATATTGAGTAGGTGTATACACACCCACCTTCTATGTTCTGAAGAACTTATTCGTGTCCCGGAGGAGGAGACTTTCTTCACCTGTCCATCCGGAGCTAGAACGTGGATGTAGCCCTTCACTAGTGTCAGCTGGGTCAGACTTGTCCAGTGGGCCTGTAGAAAATATCATAAGACAAAATCTGGCTTTTGCCATTGTCTAACGAGTCACATTACAACAGAGTATCGTGGTACATGGAGAAGCCGGGGAGGGGGCGCGTGACTAAATAGGGCACTGGAACTATAAGTCTACAATATCTTTAATTTATTCCGAGGGTGATGGAGAACTTGTGGGCATGTGTGGAGTGATGTAACGGGGCGGCAATCTTCGACAAACTCCCGAAAATTATAACAACGTAATAGACTTGGTTTGTAAGTCGTGGTAGTGCAGTATATAGCACGCTTGCCTGTCTGTCCAGTTTTCATGTGTTTGAAACCCTTACAAGCCGAGGATTTTTCAGATGTGATCTGCATCCACCCATAACATGATACCAGGGGTCAAAGGATCATATCTTAAAATGCTGGGCTAAATGCAACTATGTTTGACATTGATGCCGTACGGCGAAAGAAACACCAGCTTGAAAAATTGCAACGGTTTTCCAAATGCCAGCTTTATCTTGCACGAGATGTGCAAGATTTATTGCACCTGACATGGATATACAAAATGTCGCTGTTATCATTACTGTTAAAATATGTAGACGCCGGTTTATCGCACCAACATTAACATCCAAAGAGATGCATAAGTCTGTCGGTCAAGCGTATGCACATTTAACCGATGTATTTCAAGGCACACCGTTTGAAGATGGTGGTATACATGACATTGTAATATGTATAGGATACTTGGTTTTGGGTGTAGAAAGTGGCATTTGAGAATACCACCACCACTCTTACACCGAGGTCTAAAGCAAAACACGGTGCCTAAATGTGACTCTGTAGATTGACGTAATCTGCTCTTGGCTATTACGTGGAAAAAAGAACTCTTTAACACACATGTGGACGTATTGGCCATTTTGTGCTAGATCCGCAATTGTGAAGACCTATCAGCCCTCCAGGGTCGGTGTGATCAGTATCATTATTTCCAAGACATTCCCTGGTACCCATTTTGGGCTGGCTCGATCTGGAAGCCCAGTAACATTTTCAAAATCCGCCTGGGTGCGAATTAAACCCATCCAGGCCGGCAGGCAAGGTACTAGCCACTACATCACCACGACTCACATGATAGTAGGAAGGCTCAAAGAAACATAACGTAATGCAGCTTTACGGAACACAATTACAAAAACATTACACATTGCGGCGACTAGTCTTAATCAGCAAACAAATACATACACAAAAACACAACATATAATCACGGGGAAGTCACTACGGTGACTAAGTTAAGGCAAAAGAACGGGATGAGAAGAATGAAAAGATGAAAAAAATTAGTGCAATGACAAGAAAATGGGGAAAACAATGTGCTACTTATCTCAGAATCCAAGGCTGTGCAACACGTATCTATCCAAATAATAAGCATTAATGTCGAAAGAATTGAGATTACTCGTAATAATTGACTCTATCTGTCGTAGCAGTGGTTCCATGATTATAGCGGAAATATTTTTTTCTGTTCAAAAAGAAAACCACAGCATTAAGACCGCCAGAGAGGGGAATAAAAGCCTCTGCCTCTTTTCCCCATGATCTTTCAAGTCGTCATGATGTTCTCAAATGCCTCGCCTCTCAGCACATGACCAAAGAAAGCTGTTTGTCTCTTTCTTACTGTTATATATAATGTTCTAGTTTCATTAGCGTCTTTCAGGCAGTCGTTAGTTTCTCTGGCGGTCCAACGATTTTGCAACATTCGTCTCAGGAAACACATCCTCTGTTGCTTCCAAGTTCTTCCTAAGTTGTTCATGTACATTCCAAGATTCACTCTCATACAGCTAAACAGGTTCTGTATAGCATTTCAGCACTCCCTTTCATACATTCGATGAGAGTAACGTATTGCATGAGACACTTCATTTTCTGAAATGCAGCTTATGCTTGTTATAAATCTCTGTTGTGAATCTTCCATCTGATGTTGTAATTGTCTCTAGGTATATCAGGGTTACCTAAAACAAAACAAAGGACAAAATGATCTCCCGCAGATATTTCTCTTCAATCATAAAAAAGTGTCAATCCGGCCCAAAACACCGGCTATCATCAAATAAAAAGCGATCTGTGATCACGCCAACCTGAGAAGAACTCAGCCGGGGTCATATAGTAGTGTATCTTGTCGATGCCATCTAGAGGCTGCCCTTCCTTCCCATTATGTCGTCCGTTTCCGGTTGCTGTCTCAGTGTCCTGAAATTATATACAGCGCATGGTTTCAATGACTGTTTACTTTAGAATAGATTAAAGTAATACATGTATCTACTACTGACAGGAGATAAAGAAACGACTGTGAGGTTTTAAAGTGCTTACAGGCAAGAGGTTTGACTTCTTTGCACCGACTTTTATCCCATACGATGCGGTGATTTTGCGCAGGACGACCCACCGAAAAGTGTCACACAAAGCGGGAACTTCATAGCTCCAGCGACGACCCCCAGAGGTCTCTGAGAAAACTGCACTCGTGAACTGAATGACGGAGCTGAACCCACAACCTTAGGAGCGTGAGTAAAGCGGCTAAACCACTTCGCCACGTAGACTCTCGTGAAGCAAAATGGTTGGTCGTTGAAGCATCTAGAAGAAACTCTCGCAACGCTTCGTGCCGGTGCACAGACGTTCTATGAGTGCGAGTCCTGAAAGAGTACCTGCATCTATGGACGTGAGATTCGTGCACACAATTTCCTTCCACCCGGTACCAGGGTGTCCAATCACCAAGAACTGTGTTACAAAGCTCTTAATTCCCCCCCCCCCCCCCCTTTTTCAAGCTCGGAAACCTGTGTGGTTTGTGAGACTGCGCTAGAACTTCCTAGATCTCCTCGGAGAAGCATCTTAGGACATGTTGTGTTTCAATAAAGCGCACACACACACACGCCCGCACACACACACGCACGCACACACGCACGCACACACACACACACACACACACACACACACACACACTGGCTGGGATTTGTCTAAGGTTGGTAATATCTCCTTCTTGAGCTATAGGTATTTCATTGTCAACTGATGACCACAATGAAAAAGAGTGTGCTAAGTCGAATGCATTGTGTTGGACAGAAATGATAGTTTTTTGACTGGTTAGTGGATAGATATGTAGGTTCGTAGATAGGCAGGTTGGCTGGTAGGTAGATGTGAAGATTATATATAAATAGGTGTGTGCGTGGGCAGGTTAATATGTTGGTAGGTATTATGTAGGTAGATGGGTGGTAGGTTAGGAGGAAGGGAGGGAGGAAGGTACGATGGTTGGCTGGCTGGCTGGAGGTTCGTTTGGTGGGTATGTCAGTAGGTAGGTTGATAGGTAGGCAAGGAGGGACAATTGTTGGTTGGCTGACTGGAGGATCAGTTCGTAGGCAGGTAATTTGGGTAGTGGGTAGATGGGTTGGTTGGTTTTTAGGTAGATGGTGTCAAGGTCTCACATCCGAGGTTGCGACGCGTTGTCTGTACCAACGCCAGACAACACAACAACACGCACCCCTGAGTGATGTTAAACACTGCAGAGAGAATGCGGCGTCTTCGACGACGCCCGGATAAGCAGCCAAGCACAGCAATTGAGCGAAGCTTAAACGACCGCTGGTCAGCAGTACACCCCGTGAACCTTGCAGGGGTCACACCAGCTGACGTGAGCGTGTAGCGTGTAGAACGCCAGGACTGGCAGACGGGTCTAGGTGTTTGAATGGACAGGTCGCATGGGTATGCGAGGAGTGTTTGAATCTGCATTGAGAGCTAGCCTGTACGACAGTGGGAGGCTGGTTCGAACGCTTGAATAGTTTGACTTGTAAGTGAGATGTTTATTGCCTGCATGTATTATTATGTATTGTAGTGATATTGTTCATGCCGTAATGATTGCTATGGATTGTCATTCCTCGATGTTTGTGCGATAATAAATGCAGCGCGTAAATAAAGCTTGTGAATAATACTTTCGGATATTCACTTCGTGTGATTTGATAGTTTGATATTGCTTCACACTTGCCAGAAAACGAGCTACTTATCTTGCTCTACGCAAGACTCTGACAGATGGGTTGGCTGGTTGTTAGGTAATAGTTTGGCTGATTGTTAGGCAGATAAGTTGGCTGGTTGTGTATCATCTGAAGGACTCCGGTGTCCAAGTCGCCTGACCCTTGCGTTCGAAATACAGCTGCAGATGATTTGGCAGCAGACCACTTGTGTTGGTTTTCATACAATGGTAAGAGTGTCAGTCGTTCAGAAAGCAAATGCAAACAACAGTACGTAAAAAATTCAAGAAATCACAAACAGCAATAAAATACTGGGGGTTGACCGAGACGTCCTCTTAAGAATATTCCTTCTTCTTGTCTCCATCTTTGACACTAGACGGAGGTTGATTTACATGGGCTAACCTTAAGGAAAGTCTCCATCTGTGACATTAGACGAAAATTTATTGACATGGGCTTACCTTATGGAAAGTCTCCAAATGTGACATTGGACGGATGTTTATTGACGGCTCCGTGGCTAAAAGCTTGCGAACGCGGTTCGTGAGCCGGGTACCAGGCGTTCGAAGCTCAGCTACGACCGATTTGTGTAGCAGACCGTGTCGCGTTGTGTTATAACTTGCTGGTATGGGAGCCGGTCGTTCAGAAAGCAATGGCAAATTACTGAACGTAACACTTGCCTAGTACATCAACGGCAACAAATTTTAATTACCTTGTGGAAAGTCTCCATCTTTGACAGTAGACGTAAGTTTATTGACATGATGCTTACCTTGTGGAAAGTCAACTTGTAAGGATTCCAGGACAGCAGGGGCGTCATGTAGATGATCTCAAGTGGGATGGCGTAAGAGACACGTAGCTCGGCATCATGACAACGTTTGGAGAACTTTCCCAGCCTGTTGGGTCTGAACACAAAGATAACAAGTATTGTTTGAAATAATTTAAACGTTAATGGTTAATTTCTACAGTAAAGGGTGGTTTTCTAGGTGGACATGAGAACCGCTTTCACTGAATTTATGTTTATAATTATCCATGAAAACACGTTATACTCTCTGAATTCACTAAGGAGGGGATGTTAACAATGTAGATTAAACGTGCTGACAAGTTAACAAACAAACAAACAATTAAACAAACAAACAAACTTTATTTTCAAAGGGTTAAGAATTGGGCACGCAGGCCCGTCTAACATTCTGCCCTTCTATCACTCTCTTTCATATATTATATCATTCACACATCATTCCAGGCTAACTGAAAACATCAACAATATAAAGGATATGCATTATAAAGGCATGGGGATAATGAAAAATCAATACTACACGACTCAGTAATAGTAATGACTGGTGTGGCACTTGTTATTAGCTATGTGGAATATACTGGCCTACCAAAAGGTGACTGACTGTTACACTAGGGTTTTATTATTATTATTATTATTATTATTATTATTATTATTATTATTATTATTATTATTATTATTATTATTATTATTATTATTATTGTTATTAAGGAGGTAGATAATCCGTACTGAGATAGTGTTCGCATAATTTGCGATTATATGAATAGGGATTGGTGATGTCTTTGATTTCTTGTGGAAGATTGTTCCACAGCTGAGCTGCAGAGTACGTTAAGCTTGTTTTGTATAAGTCTATCCTAGGCTTCGGAATGTGTAATATATTTAGTCGTTTATTGTGTCTAGCATTATATTTAAACAATGGCCAAAGGTAGTTTGGGGCATTCCGATGTAGGATTTTGTGAATTAGTTTAGCCTTATTGAAAAGCAGGCGTTTGCATAGTGGAAGTAACTGAAGGGGTTTATACATGCTAGGATAGTCAGTTAAATGTTTGCTTACCTTGTGGAAAGTCTTTGTCCTTGACACTATAATTTCTTCTTCTTCTTCTTCTTCTTCTTCTTCTTCTTCTTCTTCTTCTTCTTCTTCTTCTTCTTCTTCTTCTTCTTCTTCTTCTTCTTCTTCTTCTTCTTCTTTTCTATACTACTACTACTACTACTACTACTACTACTACTACTACTACTACTACTACTACTACTACTACTACTACTACTACTACTACTACTGCTGCTGCTGCTGCTACTACTACTACTACTACTACTACTACTACTACTACTACTACTACTACTATACTACTACTACTACTACAACTGCTGCTGCTGCTGCTACTACTACTACTATACTAGAGTTAATGCTGTTGTTGGTACAACCATCACTTCAGTCGCTCTCAAATAACGACATACATCTTCGTGATGAAGGTTGCAATCGCTGTCATACTTATTTTATCACCACATACTTGTTATGGCTGATGGGCTGGGCAGGGCCATAACATCACACGACAGTCTGGGGGGTATATTCCACTATGTATTTTCCCTCTCCACAGGAGCAGATATCAATGCCTTATTTTGAAAGTATATATCTAAGGCTACGATCACATGTTTCCTAGTCTGAAGAGTACCACCGATTTCTCATCATCGTCATCATCACCATCATCACGTGCCACGCCAAAACGTGTGCGGTCATTGTTCTTTTCCTCACACGATCACAAGAGTCTTGCATCGAGTATGAGGTCTTATCTCGAATAAGCCATGTGGAAAAGCCATCGATACATTTTTCTCTCTGCCATTCCTTTGCTCTTTTCCCCATCAGTTTTACCGGTTATCGCTACGTTTTCTAGTTTTATTTTGCTAGATTAGTCCTACCTCTTGAGCCTAAGTCGGCGCATAGGGCAGAAGTCATGGTTCTCCATGTCCGGCGGTTCGCTGCTACCTGTTGTAGATCCTGGATATTCTCTTGGCCGTTGAATGAGCCTTCTCTGATGATGGTTCTACGCAGGGTCTCTCTTGGTCTTCCCCGTTTTCTTTTCCCTACTGGTGACCATAAGAGGGCTTTGTTGGGGATTCTTGTCTTGTCCATTCTGAGTACATATCCGATGTAGTTTCAATGGTGTTTTCTTATAAAACTGGATAGAATATCTTGCTTAGTCTCTTGTCTTATTCGCTTATTGGTTCTGAAATCTGTCCAGTGGAGGTTTAGAATTCTTCTAAGACATTTGATCTCAAAATTTTCTAAATTTTTTATCTAAAGCTACCGTTGATTTCCAACTCTCACATCCATACTGGAATCACAGAAGAGTTGAAGATTTTAAGTTTCGTATGTTTGCTGAGTGTCTTTGACTTCCAGATGTTTTACAGTTTATTGAAGGCACCAGATGCCAGTGCGATTCTAGATAATATTTCTGGCTAGATAATATTTGCTACATAGCATGACCAAAAAATCTTGACTCTCTACGTTTCTAAAAAGAATCTACAGTTTGCACTTGTTTCTTGTAAAGATGTCACAGTCGTGTTTCTCTCTGCTCATGGTATTTTTTACAATTTCCTAAGAGCAGGGGAACAAACTGAGTGGTTCTGTACCGCTTGGTATGGTTATTGTGCATGATAAGGCATTTGTGGTCGGGGATCTCTGGAATTGTGTGTTTAGTGCAGAACGAACGAACGAACGAACAAACTTTATTTTCAAAGGGTTAAGAATTGGGCACGCAGGCCCGTCTAACATTCTGCCCTTCTATCACTCTCTTTCATACATTATTTCATTCACACATCATTCAAGGCTAACAGAGAACAGCAACAATATAAAAGATATGCATTATAAAGGCATGGGCAAAATGCTAACATCAAGACTACACGACACAGTAAAATTAGATAATGATCTGACACTTGTTATTAGCCATGTGGAATATACTGGCCTACCAAAAGGGGACTGGCTGTTATACTAGGGTTTTGTTATTATTATTATTATCTCTATTATTAAGGGGGAAGATAATCCGTACTGAGATAGTGTTCGAGTAATTTGCGATTATATGAATAGGGATTGGTGATGTCTTTGATTTCTTGTGGAAGATTGTTCCACAGCTGAGCTGCAGAGTACGTTAAGCTTGTTTTGTATAAGTCAATCCTAGGCTTCGGAATGTGTAATATATTTAAACGTTTACTGTGTCTAGCATTATATTTAAACAATGGCCAAAGGTAATTTGGGGCATTCCGATGCAGGATTTTGTGAATTAGTTTAGCTTTATTGAAAAGCAGGCGTTTGCGGAGTGGTAGTAACTGAAGGCGTTTATACAGGCTAGGATTGTCAGATAAATGTTTGTTATAAATTAGACTCATGGCCCGTTTCTGGAGTGAGTAAAGTCGCTTGGTGTTTGAATTAGAACAACCGTCCCAGATTGTAGAGCAGTAGTCAAAGTGTGTCTGTATATGAGAAGTATAGAATAGTTTCCTTGTGTCCTCATCAAGGAAGTTTTTAATTTTGGCTAGTTGGTAGACCTTTTTCGCTGTTTGTTTAATAAGCGCTTGAACGTGGGAATTAAAGGTTAGGTTTCTATCAATGATTATGTCCTAATGTTTTGTGCTCAATTACACTTTCTACTGGCATGTTATCGATGTGAAGTTGAAGTGATGTGTGTGAGCTTAGAGTTTGAAGTCTTTGTCTGGTTGTTAGTAACATTGATTTTGTTTTAGTGATGTTAATTTGCATACGGTTTGAATAGCTCCACCTAACTACATTATTTAATTCTTGTTGTAAAGACGACTCCAATAAAATACAGTTTTCAGCATTTGTGTACACTGTACAGTCGTCTGCAAATAGATCGCAGGACGACGAAAGATGTAAAGGTAGATCGTTAATATATATGGCAAACAATAGAGGGCCAAGAATAGAGCCTTGCGGTACTCCAATATTGAAGGTAGTGGTATGAGACAGACATTTATTATGTGATACTACTTGCTTTCTGTTTGATAGAAAAGATGATATTTCTTCTTCTTCGTTCATCCGGAGTTTTTTTTTCGGATGTGATTGCGTTGTGCCTGTTTACAGCAGAGCTGCGTTCTTGCGCCGTTAGGCCGATACATCCGACTTCTGCGGGGAAAAGATGATATTAGAGTGACTACATTAGGGCCAATTTTCATTGTCTCAAGTTTTTTAATTAAAATAACATGGTCTATCATATCAAATGCTTTCTTGAAATCAATAAACACAGTTCCACATAGACTGTTGTTGTTTATATTCTGGTGCCAATTTTCTATCATGTTTGTTAGGGCGGTATGGCAAGAATATTTTGGTCGAAATCCTGATTGGTTGTCAACAATAAGCTTGTTGCGAACTAAATACTGTAATGTTACTTTATGGATGTGTTTTTCTAGTGGCTTAGATAGTGATGATAGTAAGGAAATGGGTCTGTAATTGTTAGGGAGATCATTGTCCAATGAACCAGATTTAAGAAGAGGGTACACTTTAGCGATTTTGAGAGCTGATGGAAAGTGGCCTTTGGTGAGACACTGATTATATACATAGGTTAGTGATAAACAGATCACTGGCGCAGCACAACGGAGAATCCGGTTGCTGATTCCATCTAACCCAGATGAGGTTGTGTTTTTTAGGTTACTGAGGTAAGTGAATACCTCAGTGATTGTCATTAGCGGTATGTCGGAAAGAATATCGCCGGAGCATCTATTCTCGCAAAACGATGACAGTAAAGATAAGTTGCAAGGAGAATTAGGTATTGAAGCCTTCAACTGGTCTATGTCAGTTTGAAAACAATTACTGAATTGGTCGCATGTAATATGATTTGATGGTAAAGAATTTCGGAAGTTATACTTGTTTGTCAAGGTGTTAATTGCCTTCCATATATCCTTACTATTTGTTTTATCCATTACTAAGTTCTTAAAGTAATTTTTCTTTTCCCGTCGTATGGTATATTGAACTTTGTTTCTAAGAGTACGGTATGCGCTGAGATCCCGCTTTTTATGTGCTTTATCTCTGTCTCTCATAATTTCAAGTATTTCCTGGGTGATCCAAGGTGGCTTGACGTGGTGTTTTACTCGAACTTCCTTGATTGGCACATGTCTATCAAAAACGTCCATAAATGTTTTCATCCAGAATTCCAGAGCATCATCCGGGTCAGGAAGCTGACAAACATTGTCTAGAGGTGAACTGAGCAAGTCCTGTAAAAATGCGTTTTGGTTGAAATGTTTGTAACTTCTATATTTTACACTTATGTGTTTATGTTTAGGAGTTTTAATTCCTTGTTTAGACCACGTGCAGCATATTGGGTAGTGATCGCTCATTGCACAATTGGGTACAGCGCATTCTATGATGTTGTCTGAGCAAGTTACATAAATGTGATCTATGACTGTTGAAGATGACTTTGTTACTCTCGTATAGCCTGTTGTACTATTTGTTGGAAATTGTATGATGCAATTATATTTCCCCATATTATGTTGGATTTGTTGGTGTCAATGTTAAAGTCTCCGAGTAGTATAATTTCCTTCCCGGAAGCGAAAACAACATCCATCATGGTAGTGAAGTTTTCGTACCAGACGTGTCCAGCACTGGGATTTCGATAGAGGTAACCAATTATCAGGGGTGTGCGGTTTTGAAGTTTTAACTCTAACCACATACATTCTACTTCGCAAGTTTCAAAGTCTAGCCTACGGTGAGCATTTAGTAAATTAGAAACATAGGTTACTATGCCTGTCTCTTGTTTCCTACAGGGATCCCTTCTAAAAACTTTGTACCCTTTAATAGATATGTCCTCATCTGAAATGTTATCATTAAGTCTACTTTCACTAAGGCCGAATAAATGAAAATTTTGATTAAGAATAGAAGATAACTCTAGTAGCTTGTTAAATAAGCTGCAAATGTTTAAGTGTCCAAGGCGTATTCCTGACTTATTGAGCCAGTGTTGCCACTTCTCGGGCATTTCATCCATGAAGAAAGTGTAAATTAGTCAAAGTTAAGCAAAAATACAAGATCATAAAAAAAAAAAAATCACAATTACATTAACTTACAAAATATCAGTAATACAAATAGATATGTAAATGACAATATTATAACGATATAACTAATTATACCAACGAATATAATGCAAACACGGAACAAAACGAATTAAAGAACATACAACAAATAATTAACCTGAAAAAAAAAACTACTTCACAAGCTAAGTAACCAACTGTTATCCAAATGAATTAATAAATGACCATACAAGTCAATGTCTCTGTTTAAAGCGGAGTATCCCACACGGGAAATAAAACGTTAAACAGTAAGCAGAAGGAAGAACAGTGAAGACCCCCTCACTCACAGTAAAAATACAATGAAAAGTATTATAAAGCTATACAGCTAAGTACTATCAATTAATATAAAGTCAAAACAAGTCAATGTTTGTAGTTGCTTATAACCTAATACGTTACTAGATCAAGTAGTAACCAAATATGCAGATAAACGTTCAAGGAGAGGCTCTTTCTTGTACCGAGATCCGGTGTAGCTTTGTGCTCAGTTGCTAGTAAATACCAGGTTGTGTTGGTTGTTGGTACAGCGACATTATAAGTGCTTGACGAAGTGTAGCTGGGCTATACCGTGTGAGGTGCAACCATTCTGGGTTACAATGAAATGGGTACTGATGATGTCTCATGGGTATGTAATGACTACCAACTAGAGCCTCTGGTTGGTGGCTTACAGGAGGTTGTGGTGGCACATCGTTGTTGCTGAGAGTTGGTTCCTTTCTGGGGAGAATAGGAAAAATATCTTCGTAATTATTACCCTCCTGTGTGAAAGTATTTAACGGACTTGGTGTAGTGGTAGTGTCCCGTCTGGCTTGGATTTCAGGTGCAGTGGTTATGAGTGGTCTGCACACTTCTGTCCTATTAGTACTTGATGTAACGGGAGTATGTCGTCTGGCTTGAGTTTCAGGAGTAGCTAAAAGTGTCCGGCGCGATCCCGTATTGGATGTATGGTATGTCCGTTCAGGATATTTGATATTCTTGGCGAGAAAACTGGTGCCCAATGTAGACAAATATATTTGATCCTTATAAAGACTCTTTTTTGGTGCACCAGCCTGTGAAGTGAATGATGCTGTGTTGTTGATGAATTGTATCATGTTTTGAGAACAGAACTTCTGCAAAATGTTGTTATTTATGTCAGCTAGACGGCGCTGCTGTCAGAACGGGTAGACCACCATAGCTTGGAGAGAATGGTGATGAAGGGAGTGATGCTGCAGGGAGTGACCAGAGGATCTGACCTACACTCAAAACTCCGAGGAAACACCAGACAGACACATAATCAGACTGCTCCTGGCATAATTAGTATTGGGACTCTTCGCTGGCTGTTGATTATGAGGATGGAGCACGCAAAGGAATGTCCTGAGTGCTGTGATGTCGGTTCTTGATTCCACTCTACTCAGTTAAGAAAATGTGACTGCCTTTAGATGTTTCTGAGCTTGTCCACTTATTGTACGTTTCGCGTGCATTTAACAAAATAGTGAACTGGCGAATCCTTACATTCTTGGTATTTTACCAGAAGGTTGGCTTTCCTTGCTTTCCTTTTTGGTAGCGACTATACCGTAGCCAATGTCTCTCTCTATAAAGAGATCGATCCACTTTCTACAGTCGTGAATTTGAGAGCGTTACCATCAACTATCTGTCGGCTTCTCTAAAGCTCAATACACAGCCCGCTCTATGGTTTCACTGCCTGATATGAATATCATCTCATAGCAACTTGTTCCTCGTGTACTTTGCGGTGTCAAGGTGAAGCGTAAACAAAGGAGGCGTGTTCGTTTGTAGGCTTATATATGGAGATTCCCATGGACTCTGGTATTCCCTCTGTCCTTCGTTTACGTGGTCGGTATCTTGCGATTCCATTTGGTCTGTACATCATTGCTTGTTGTGGTATACTATTAACTGGTTGCCTAGTTATGTGGCTAAACCATTTCACTTGCTGTTTTCAAATTAAGTCTTTCGCTGTTAGTACCCCTACTTTAGTTCTGATTTTCTCTTTTCTTGATACGTTGAGAATTCTTTTTTAGGAATCTCGTTTCAGGTGTAGTTTTTCTATTCTGTGTCTGTCATTGCCAAAGTTTGGCATTGGTAGCATAGAATTGGTATGATGGTTGTGTTGTAGAGTGCTGTTTAGTATCTACTGACCCATTTTTGTTATTTTGAATAGATGTCATTTGTCCAATGAATTGGTTTGCCGTATGGCATCTATACTCTATCTCGTCTTCTGATTTGCCATTTGATATTATACTTAGCTAGTACTTTATTTTTTTTCTTTGCTTGCTTTGAACGCAAACGTAGTCCATACGTACTGCTACTCCTAGTGTTATTTTGGCGTGTATATTAGCTTCCCCTATTACCAGTGCCCCTCGCTATTAGGCGAATCCACTCCGACTTCAGAGCTACTTTTAACTTACGTCCCCAAGTCAAGGACGAGAAGTGAACATTTTAGTCCAACTGACCGGTTCAAACCCTACACCCCAGAAGACGAGATAGAGAATATATGCAAGAAGTGTTTTAGTATCCACTGATACACTGTTTGTTCTTGAGTACTGGCGCCATTTGTCAAATGAGTTGATTTTCCCAGGTACTTGAAGCTCTTGACTTGTTTCAGGGGTTATTCTTTTAAATGTATTTTTGTATACGTGACTGCTGAAAACGATAACAAGTCTTTGTTTCTTGTTTTTACCTATCATGGGTGTCGTCAGATTGCCATGTGAAAATATTGTAAAGACCCCCATTCACGCTATGAGGAATATTGGGTTTATGGTGCTAGTCCAACAGTGGTATAGACCATTCGTTCGTTGCTAGATTTGTTGTTGTTGTTGTTGCTGCTGCTGCTGTTGTTGTTGTTGGGGAGGGATTATTGAAGTTCCAGCGTCTGTGACTAGCGCCTTTCCTCCAATTTTCTCCATGATTCACGAGCATACATGGTCAATATCAATCCGAAAGCCTTTACTGCCCAAGACGTTTCTGGGTACCCATTTAAAGCTGGGTCAACGCTGGAACCCAGTTCATTTAAATGAATTCCCAGCTGGAAGGGGATTCGAACACATTAACGCCAGGCTAGCAGGCTGACCACTGCACTTTCTGAACTTCCCAAACACTACATTAACGAAGAAAGACAATGAAAGTTACATGAGGATACACTGTTCTGTCTGCAGGGGCGCCACTCGCGGCTGCTTGGTCTGTGCGATCCACATATTCTCATCGTTGAACCCGAGGGCCGCATACTGGGGAGGATACAGGTTATATTTAATATACATATTTGAGACAGATTGATCACAGATTATAGTCAGCAATCATGTAACTGATGCCAGGGATGTGATTTATAGATCGTTGTAAGCTAAAATATGCTGTAAAAGACACAGATGTGAGGCCAGATTGCATTGAGGACATGTGTATTTGAAATCAGGTGAAGGTAAAGCTGTAACGATAAGTTTTAATTACAAATACCGAAACAAATTATTATTAAAAATAAAAGTTTGTATTAATCTTCTTCTTCTTCTTCTTCTTCGTTCATCCGGAGTTTTTTTTTTTTCCGGATGTGATTGCGTTGTGCCTGTTTACAGCAGAGCTGCATTCTTGCGCCGTTAGGCCGACACATCCGACTTCTGCGGGCATTTGTTGACCGGGTTAACCTTCCCGGGGGTATTAATCTTTCTCTTGTCAATCTGTCTGCCACTCAGACTCTTTGCCTGTATGTCAATCTGTCTGTCACATTTATTGCCCGTCTGTCAGTCTGCTTGGTAGACACTTTGCCTGTCTTTCAGCCTGTCTATCAAACTCTTTGCCTGTCTATCAGTCTGTCTATCAGACTCTTTGCCTGGCTGTAAATCTTTGTGCTTGTCTGTCACACTGTAGGAATATTTTAGTCTGCCTACCAGCCAGCAATGTATCTATCTGTCGGGTTGTCTTCTGTCCCTCACATACCAGTTTGCATTGGTGTTAATAAGTACTGCATTATCCACGACTATGGTCCTACTTCTGCTACTTACAGAACCCCCAACTGGGACACTTACCGTGGTTCCGCCTGCCCCACTCTTGAACGACTTATATGATCGGTGGTAGTAGGCAGAGTTCAGTAGCACGTGTTTGTCAGTGTGAGCTGTGTTAAACATTTCCTCGCCAAACACTGTAAAGGTTAAGTTTGATCCGTGGTTGTCTTTGCCAGGAATACTGGCGAAAATGTCATCCAATATCTGATAGTTCATTTTCCTATTTGACGAAAAACACAAGACAGGTTATTCATCGTTTCATTTAATTTGGCTTGCCTTCTTATGGTGTGTCCTGAAAATAATGCCTCCATTCACGATCAATTATTTTGAAAACTGTCTGTTGCATCGTTATGAAATTTTTCCAGCCGTCTTATATTTACCCCCACCCAAGGAATATGTCTTTGATAGGTTCAAAAACAACTTAAATCATCGAAAGCGGCGACATTTCTTTGATGTTTTGCTGAAAAACTAGTGATTTCTCGCTAACAAATTTATATTTACAGTAATGAAAGCCCCGCCAAATCAGATGACACACGGCGTATCCGGATTCGTATAGGATTGGGTGCAATAAAAGAAGTAGCTTAAAATCGACAGGGTCGGCTGCATTGCACCGGGTTTTTATCCCATAAGGCTCAGTTTCTTTCCGCAGCGCGGAAAGCGTCGCACAAAGCGCGAACTCCGTACCTCCAGCTACGACCCTCGGGAGTCTCCAAAAAATGCACTTGTGAAATGAAGGACGCGGCCCGGAATCGAACATACAACCTTCGGAGCCCGAGTCAGACGGCTTGACCACTTCACCACGGAGACTCCCGAGAGGGGTGCAATGTGTAATATTAGTAAAGACAGAGAATTTACAGAGGATTGGGGTAAATAATGTGTAAATTGACAGGAAAATAGAAGGAATATATTTCTTACTTTATTTTTCATTTCCTTCTGGTTTCTTCAGCTGCTGGTTAATAATGTGTACACAAGTATTCGTGTTAGCTTTTTATATTGAGTTCGTGAAAGCTTCCAAATAGCTGTGCGTTAATGTGCGTATGGAGTAACCAGAAATGATAAATTTTTTCAGTAACTTTTATCAATATTTAATAGCGCGGACTGGATTAGTATCCTGACGTCAGACAATTTGAATATAGTATTGTCAGCTGCCACCTATCCTTTAATTTTAGCCCACACAAGTTCTATAGGGTTAAAATGAGAATGGTACGGCGGAAGTCTCAAGCACCCATGACGATGCTCTTCTATCAAATTGTCGATTTGATATTTCTTGCGTTTTGCCGTCTGTTTTACAAGGGACAACAATTCTAGCTAGAAATACGTTTCTGGAAATTGTATGTTTTCCATTCGGAGCCATATCTTTATTGCTCCCTTTGTTCTCGATGCTGTAGGTATTTTGCCTTTTTGGGCAACAACATTGATATCATGCATTGTCCATAATTGGACACGACGGTCTATCTAGGGATGGAAGCACAGTATTCTCGAGCCAACCTCTAAATACATTACCATTCATCTTATTATGATAATCCCTATTGTCTGTATGCTTTGATACGAACACGAGCCCAGCATTCTGTTGTAAGCCATTATGCGTATTACCAGCATGGGCCATGACCAAAAGTTGTCCTACACTACTGGGCACATATCGCTTTATCTGTCCATCCACTGATTGTCATTTCTTATCACTTGTGTGGTGCGCATTGATCCACATTTCATCCAAACACACTATGCCATAATTTTCTTTGCGCATTTCCCTTATTTCACGTAGGTATCTGCTTCTCATGGCTCCTAAATGTGGTTGCTCGCAAAGATTATTTCTACAGCCCTTGTACTTTGAAATAGTGAAGATAATGTACTTATAATTTTCCACAAAGTTGTTTTGGATAGCTCTATGTTATTGTTCTTTCTGAACCAAACCCTAAGTTTTCTTACAGTCACTGTTTCTTTGGCATCCAGCATTTTTATAATGCTGGATAATTCTGGATATAATTTTCATAATTTTAGGAGTCTCCGTGGCGAAGTGGTCAAGCCTTTTGACTCGGGCTCCAAAGGTCGTGGGTTCGATTCTGGGCCCCATCCCTCGGTTAACGAGTTTTATTTTTCGGAGTCTTCTGTGGGTCGTCGCTAGAGCTGCTGGAGTTCGTGCTTTGTGCGATACTTTCCGCGCTGCGGAAAGAGACCGAGCCATATGGGATAGAACCAGGTGCAATGAAGTCGACCCTGTCGTATATCAAGCGACTTTTTAAAGTATTTTTATAATAGCTCGCCTTATGACATCTTTGTCAAAGCTGTCTACAATAATCTTTCTACCTACCGTTTGGTTATTGCGTGGTGGTTTAATTCCAGATTCTTGAACCCATCGACGAAATGCCCGTTTACTCAAACCGAATGCTTACATTGTTCTTTTTTCGGAATTTGTAATAGTATAAAACAGTTTCCTGCGATCAGCTCCTTAACAAAAATATGTGTACAACTTCATAGCGATTCTTTGAAATGTACAATTTCGCATTAAATCCCATTGAAAAATATTCACACATTTTAATGTTAGCGATAAGTGGTAAGATTTTTAAAAAAGACATATTAATCAGGTTTCATGAAATAACCCACATTTTGAGACACCTCTGAATGAAAATTCCTAGTTTAAACAACGCGGGGAGTTGTCATAAGGCCAATCCCGTGAAAAAATGTACAATATTCAACACTGGGCGCTGATTGTCTGGCTACGCTGTAATACATTTAAAATTATGAATTTCATCTCAGACCCGTAAATTATATACCGTATATAAACAAACTTTGAAATCTGCTGTAAAATCTCCATAACAAAAAATATTTTGTTGGATGGACATAATGATAAGCTTATATACTAAATCTCATAATTTTCCCTCAGTTGGTTACTGAGATATGGATGTTTATATTGGGGCAAAAAAAAACACACAGACTATAGTAATGTTCTTTTAAAGCATTTCGTATATTTTACTGTGGAAATACCTGTAATATTTTGTGCTTGTACATAAAGGAAATTTATTTCTCTTTAGTTTTCCGACCATTTTCTCTCTCTTTTCTTCTTCGTAAACAGAATTATGTATTTAGTGTGAATAGTGTATGTTCAAGATGTTGCCGTTTATTTGTAGATTTCCATTGAATGCTACGGAACATTGTCATATGTAAGGTTTTGGATGACGTGTGAAATTCAGTTTCTTACAAACTCGTGAAAAAGGCTGGTACTATTTACTTACATACAAGATGGTGAAGCCGACACCCCACGTTCGCCGGCATAGTCAATGATGATAGTACTTACATTTTAAACCATTCGTTACATTTATTCCAGTAATATATCCTACGGTGTAAGGTCTTAACAATAGTCTTTAGACTCATTATATTGCTCCTCTCCACGGAAATCTGTAGTAAAAGGCGAATTTTTTTATTTTTATTTTGTAAAACGTTTATTATGTACATTAATAGTGTCTTTTTTCCATTAGCAAATACAGCATATACATTCATACACGTGTGACATTATATTCTTGGTATGGTGTAACTACATGTATAGTACCTGCTGACGATGGTGGTTAAATAACCATTCGCTCCCATGCATACCAAACCATTTAATAGAAAAACCTTTCACACTCAGGTTCATTCGCACTTATGTGTCAACAATATTACTGAATAACTTTTGTTTCCTGTTTGTGGCCTTATGAGGCCAGTAAAAAAATGTTCTTCCCCCATATAGGGGGATGAGGATAGTAAAGAAAATGAACTTACATTGAAAGTATACAAATAAATTTAAAAAAATGAATAAACGACAAAAAAATGGCTTATAAAATGTAAGTATGTAAAATTTAAAATCATCTTATATATGAAATCTAAATGTATTCTATTTGCCATTAACGCATTTTACTTCCGTATTGATTCCTTTATTTCTAAGGGTAAGGATAGACGTTTGATCTTATTTATAAATATTACCGCTAGTATATGATTTGTCTTGTTTAAACACCCAGTTATCTCCCTTACAATTATAATTAACCAATTTTCTTTTATCCTAACAATATTAGTTGTTTATGTTCCCTTGTCCCCTACTCATTGCTTATTTAAGTGACTTTCTTTTAGATATTTGGTAATTCCGCAGAATGTTTGAACATAATTATTAAATGTAGTGATCAATCAAGGCATTACAATAATATTAGTATATTAGTATGATCTTTTAAAATTCTAAGCAACTAGGGAAACGCATGCACATTTGTATACATTGTGTGATTTATTATTATACGTTGGAAATATCAACATTGATTGGAAAGACTTAAGAATAATAAAGAATATTTACTGGAACCAAGTTGCAGAAATGAAAATGGGAAATAAAGCTAGGAGTACAACAGGGGTGTGTCTTGTAACCGGATCTCCTCTCACTATATAGCGAAGTAATAATGAGAGAGATCAAAGAGACGCCAAGAATACTAATCGGAGGTTATAATATAAATAATATAAGCTGTGCAGTTGACACAGTATTCTTCTTCTTCTTCAGCGTTCCGAGCCATTGAGGTTCTTTGCTGCAGATACAATCCGTCTCCATTCGTCTCTCTGATTGACTTCTCTTGCCAGTCGTTGATTCCAAGTGCTTGTAGGTCTGTATATTTATTTCCTGAGTGTAAGAGATTTTTGTTTCCCGATTATCTTCCATTCTTTCTATATGCCCCAGCCATTGTAGTCTATTAGCCTTCATGATACAGTCACTGTTTCTTTGCCATCCAGCATTTTTATAATGCTGGATAATCCTAGATATAAAATTCAAAATTTTTATAATTTTAGGAGTCTCCGTCTTGACTCGGGCTCCAAAGGTCGTGGGTTCGATTCTGGGCCGCATCCTTCGGTTCACGAGTTAAATTTTTCGGAGACTTCTATGGGTCGTCGCTAGAGCTGCGGAGTTCGTGCTTTGTGCGATGCTTTCCGCGCTGCGGAAAGAGACCGAGCAATATGGGATAGAACCCGGTGCAATTAAGTCGACCCTGTCGAATTTTAAGCGACTTGTTAAAGCATGTTTATAATATCTCGCCTGATGACATCTTTGTCAAAGCTGTCTACAATAATCTTTCTACCTACCGTTTTGCTATTGCGTGGTGGTTTAATTCCAGATTCTTGCACCCATCGACGAAATTACCGTTTACTCAAACCCAATGCATGCACTGTTCTTTTTTCGGAATTTGTAATAGTATAAAACAGTTTCCTGCGATCAGCTCCTTGACAAAAATATGTGTACAACTTCATGGCGATTCTTTGAAGTGTACAATTTCGCATTAATTCCCATTGAAAACTATTCACACATTTCAATGTTAGCGATAAGTGGTAAGATTTAAAAAAATAAAAAAAAAAAAACATATTAATCAGGTTTCATGAAATAACCCACATTTTGAGACACCTCTGAACATTCCCAGTTTGAACAACGCGGGGAGTTGGCATAAGGCCAATCCCTTCAAAACACGTACAATATTCAACACTGGGCGCTGACTGTCTGGCTACGCTGTAATACATTTAAAATTTAAAATTTCATCTCAGACCCGTAAATTATATACCGCATATAAACAAACTTTGAAATCTGCTGTAAAATCTCCAGAACAAAATGTTTTGTTGGGTGGACATAATGATAAGGTTTTATATTAAATCTCATAATTTTCCCTCAGTTGGTTACTGAGATATGGATGTTTATATTGGGGCAAAAAAAGAAAACAAACAGACTATAACAGTCAACGCTCACATCCCGTGCACTCGGATATCCCTATACGTGCTCAAGTCACCTCCCCTTGATCACACCAGGAGAATCTTAACACAGTGCACAAACTCGGTAGCACGGACAAGTATCCAAATGTACATAAACCAAGATCACACATAATATAAATAGTCATTCCTTTTTTTTTTTGGGGGGGGGGGGGGGGGGCTGATTTTGAACTGTTGCCTGAGCAGCTAGCTGCCTTGGTCTACCATTTAGGACGTTAAACCTGCCAATCACACCAGCGCGGTCGGACAAGGGTTTGAAGTCAGCTCTCGTCGTTTACTACGTGAGGGAAAGACTGACCACCTATTCGTCAGTGCACTCCGGCCTGCAAACATGTGATGGCCCTTACATTTCACAAACTCATTGCAGGTTCCTACTATGTGACTGGCTTCTTTCTTGGCAGCGGCCAAGTGTACCTGCCAGCTGAAAAAGAATTTGTATTGTGTGCAACTTACTCACGGGTCTTTCCAGTTTTCGCCCCTATCCGAGAAGGTTAGACTCCTATCTAATAGCCCAAAATCGGGAGAGGGGGATTGGTTAGTTGGTTAGTCAACCTACTGAAAGATTTATAAATAAATACACACATATTGTTTGACGCTCATAGAGGTAGGGGTACCTTGTATGATTCCCAGCTCTCGAGAGTCTATCCGGGAGCTCCTATTAGAGACCGCGAGGTCTAGTGAGGTCAGGTCGCTAACAGCTAACTCGCCCTCTGGTCTTCTCGTGTTGGGAGTCTCCGCGGCGAAGTGGTCAAACCGTTTGACTCGGGCTCCGAAGGTTGTGGGTTCCTCGTCTGCTGCGTTCATCCGGAGAGTTTTTTTTTTTTTTCGGACGCGACTGCGTTGTGCCTATTTACAGCAGAACTGCGTTCTTGCGCCATTAGGCCGACACATCCGACTTCTGCGGGCATTTGTTGACCGGGTTTACCTTCCAGGGATTGTGGGTTTGATTCCGGGCCGCGAACCTTCGGTTCACGAGTGCATTTTTTGTCAGGAAACTCATGGGGTCGTCGCTGGAGCTAAGGAGTTAGTGCTTTGTGCGACGCTTTCGGCAGTTCGCTGTGGAAAGAGACTGAGCCGTGTGGGATTAAATCTCGGTGCAATGAAGTCGACCCTGTCGACTTTTAAGCGAAATTTAAGAGGTAGGGGAAAGAATTAGAGACTAGAGGACGCACTAGACAACATAACAATTGAAAGCTATAATAACCGACTGGGTTTCGAATCTGTCACCTGCCATATGATGGGTACGCACCATTAAGAAATAAGTGAAAGGAAAAAGGGACTATCCATAATGATCCAGAAGGACATACCAAAATAAACAACGAGCACGGAAAAACTAAGGGAAGCTTAGGAACGGACTACGTCAGAGAACAACAGAAGGAGACCTTGTGTGATTCGTCTGAGGCGCGGACATATTTTCGTGGAGCCCGTGTTCGTTTGGAGATCATGGTTGTGAGGAGTGCGAAGCTGGACTGGGAATTATCATGAGGAGGATTAGTCTGACGAGGAAATGATCAATATCGATTAGAAGACCCGAAAGCACAGAATACCTAACCAGCGGCTGAAACTGGAATGGCGAGATAGGCTGCGCTCCAAGGTAAAGTCGGATAGCATAGGGATATAGTCGCAGATGTTTTTGTAAATCCCGTCCCTGTGTTAGAAGGGCAATTTACTGTCTGGATGAAACCTTTGTAATTATCTAGCACATTAATAAAACGTGTGTGAGCACTTTCATTTGGAGGCGTCAGTTACTTCTTCGCATTACATTTCGACGTTTGAGCTGAGACTTTAAGTTTCTCACTATTAATTGAGCCAAGAGCTTTGAAGTTGACTTTCCATTTAATCATTGCGGGAGTTGAGTCAAGGCATCACCTCCAAATGACAACATCACCTCGCTGCAGGAACAAGTGTACTTAGACGCATGACCAACTACCTATAAAACGTTGTCTTCATTAGTCAGACAGAATCTCAAAACTGAGAGGGAAGACCAGGAAAACTTTCAATCAGATAGCGGTAGGAACGATTAGTAGTATGACTCTTCGTATGTGAATGTCCTGAGTGCAGTGATGTAGATTCTTAGTTCAGCTCAACACTAGTCAGGTCTATCATCCACATGAGCCCACAACTGGAAGATTTAGTTTTAACTCTAAATAAGTTTGATGCAGGAAGAATGGAAGCTCAGTCGCTAGACGTCTGCGTGTCACGCATTACGGCACATAGCGTATATGGTACTAGAGCCACGTGTTTGGAGACAATAGGCGCTAGTTGGGTGATATGCTCAGCATCACGTCGGTCGGCTTTACTTCTCCGGACTTTTCCTGGTACTCAATTTAGGCTCGGTCAACTAGGAAGCAATGGCAATTGTAAAAATACGTCCAGAAGTGGATGCGAACCCAAGACCACCAAGCCGACAAGCGTCTAACCATTATGTTACCGCGACGTTCTAGATGGTACATAGTATTACTGCACTGGAGTTGTGGAAACTTACCAGCGTCCCGCGACAAATGGCGATGAAGTTGAAAACAACAATGATATTGAGTTCTTCTTCTTCGTCTTTTCTGCGTGCGTCTGGAATGTTGTTTTGAGCGTAATTGTGTTGTGCCTGTTTACAACAGAGCTGCAATATTTGCACCTTTCGGCCAACACATCCGACTTATTCGGGCATTTTTTCATCGGGTTATCCTTCCTGGATACCGGGTTTTATTTTAATGCTAAGAATCGATGCTCATGACTGAAACAGCATGTCCTGAATCCACACAGGTTCTGAAGTTGGGATCTCAAGTGGTAAACCCTCGCACATTCAAGGCTTTGGTTTAGTTGAGGCTTTGAGATAAGTTGACGAGATCCTTTCCTCGTCATTTTCCTGACTTGAAATCAAGTTTCCCAGACATTCTGCAAGCAGTTTTGCTAAGCTAGGTGAACCCCCGAGCGGAACTAAACAAAACAAAGAATCGACCCACTAAGTGGGATTGGAAAGTCGGGTTAGCACAATGGCTAGTAAAATTACATCTGAGCCGTATGGTCAAACGTTTTAATCCTGAGGCGGGAGATTTGTTGTTGTTGTTTTTTTCAATGACCTTCCAGGTCAACACTGCCTAAAATAGGTACCAGAAATTTGGTGGGGAGTAAAGTGGGCAGGCGCGATATTGAAGACATCCTCCATCGAATGCTGATCGGTCTAAAATATGGGACTATCATCGTATACCCAGTACATCTTATGTGGTGAAGGGCTATCGTCTACTGGTGTACTTTACCTAGGGGTTGGGTTTGAACCATTGTGCTGCTAAGGAAGAGCATTAAGTACCAGGCTTATCCATGGGACATATTTTTCTGTCCCATCCCATGGTAATTTATGCTTGTCCCATCCCATGGTAATTTATGCCTGTCCCATCCCATCTCATCCCATGGGACCTTACCCATGGGAATAACATTCCCATGGCCAAGCTTGCCAACTACTTTTGCAGTTGCACCAACAACAAAAGCAGCAACTAGAATAAGAATGGCAACAATGGCAAAAACAATAACAAGAACAACAACAGCATTTAGAATAGAAGTAGCAACGAGGACAACAACAATAGCTACAACAATAACATCAACAACAACAGCATTTAGAATAAGAACAACTAAAGGTCAACAATAATAGTCACAAGACTAACAATAGCTGCAGCAATAACAACACAGGAACAGCAACAATAGAAGCATCAACGGCAACGACAACAGCAGTAACTTCATTAAGAACAGCAAAAAGGGCAACGATAATAGCTATATCAGCGCATGCTCGCATTGCCGAATGGGTAAGAACGCGTGTTCTTAAACATCCGATGTGCTGATGCCGAGGTAAGCGGTTCAACCTCTATACCAGACAGCTGGACTAAAATGTTAACCTGTCGTCCTTGACTTAGTGACTGTAAATTACAAGTACCTCTGAATTCGGAGTGGGTTCGCCTGATGGCGAGGGACACTGAAAGCTAATCCACACGCAAAATTCAGTCCATCACTACTATAAATAGTGTGTATGGACTACGCTTGAGTTCAAAGCGAGCGAGCGCAATAAAACGCTATATCAGCAGCAGCATCAACAACAGCAACAATAACACAAGCATAAACAATAACAGAAAACAAAACAGAAGCAACAAACCTCTTAGGGATCGAACAACTTAAACCTGGCAGCACGGCTGTTGGCGGTTTCCAGGATTGTTTGACCTGTGTCCACGCGGAAGCTGAGGTCATCTTCCTGAAATATGGCAGTTTAGTCGGGTCTGTACAAAGCAAATTATGTGTTCATTTGTTATTCTCTATGCAGACATAGCAACATAAATATGGCAGTATAGTCGGGTCTGTGCAAGACAAATTATGTGTTCATTTGTTATTCTCTATGCAGACATAGCAACAGAAATATGGCAGTTTAGTCAGGTCTGTACAAGACAAATTATGTGTTCATTTGTTATTCTCTATGCAGACATAGCAACAGAAATATGGCAGTTTAGTCGGGTCTGTACAAAGCAAATTATGTGTTCATTTGTTATTCTCTACGCAGACACAACAACAGAAATATGGCAGTTTAGTCGGGTCTGTACAAAGCAAATTATGTGTTCATTTGTTATTCTCTATGCAGACATAGCAACAGAAATATGGCAGTTTAGTCGGGTCTGTACAAAGCAAATTATGAGTTCATTTGTTATTCTCTACGCAGACACAGCAACAGAAATATGGCAGTTTAGTCGGGTCTGTACAAAGCAAATTATGTGTTCATTTGTTATTCTCTATGCAGACACAGCAACAGAAATATGGCAGTTTAGTCGGGTCTGTACAACTTAAGTTATGCCTACATGCAGACATAAAACAGAAATATGGCAGCTTAGTCTGGTCTGTAGAAGGCACATTATGTGTTCATTAGTTATTCTCTAAGTAATAATAGCAACAGAAACATGGCAGTTTAGTAGGTTCTGTACATTGTGACGAAACGCCTACAGATCGGCAAATCTCTGCATAATATCCCTTTGAAGGGAGTGCGATGCGTTGGTCTCCCTTGAATTAATATCAATTAATAGGGGATTCCCCATCAAAAAGTAGTGCGTGGCGGCGCTATTCTAGTTATTTATAGATAAATCTAGAATGTTCCCTCAAGTGCGTACGTGGTAGAGATCTCTAAGGTCACGAGTGCTTCATGCAGCACGGGTTGGTGGAACTTATCGTGACTCTGGTTTTCTTCATGAATCATGAAAGTCACGTGGCCCGTGTAGGCGAGTTGAAGGCGCACTGACTTAGTCGTGGTCAGTCGCCAACCAGACCTCAGCGTAGACAGATCACAGCCAACAGGCTGCTGTAATTTTGATGTCAATATTCGCGGCCAGAGCGGACATCTGCAGTCAAGTTTGTGATTGTTCAATCACAGGTTAGTTGAATACTTATTCTATTATTTAACTGTTGTCTTTATGCCGTGCCGACCTCCCCGAACGAATTAATTGCCGTCGGAAATTGAGTTGTCGCGTAGCGTTATAAGTTACAGCTGGCTGTCTGCATATTTAAGTAGCCTTTATCGATCAGCGACGTAATGTGTTACCTGACGGAACAAGCCGTATTCCACAGCGAGTGGTGTGTAAATAAAATAGGCCGAACGATGTGCTTTACAAGTGTGTAGCAGTTACTTGTTTGGTTTATTAATTACGCATGTAAGGCGAAAGTTTGTCAGTCATTACATCAACATGCTAGACGCTGTAAATAATGATAAGGTAGAGCTTATTATTAGAGATGTGTAATGTGCTTCGTGACATTAGAATTGTAACTTAATTGTTCTATCAGTGATGGTGATTTTTCGAGGAATCAAGGTGAGATCAGCCGTGGTGTATTTACTGTGTGAAGATAGCAGTGTTATTCCGTCGTAAGCAGAATGGTGTTACATCGATAGGATAACAGTTGATAGAAAGTATTCATGATACTATTGTTACTGCTTGTTGTCATGTCCGTCCGCTAGAATGACCGTGCGTGTTCCATCGTACGTTTGTCTAGGCAGCCGACTGGGAGGTAGGCCGGTACGACCAACCCGTTAGATTACAGGTCCGACCCAAAGCCATCGAGCATATCCGATGGTTGAACATACCCGATCGAGGGTGATGCGGCACTCCGTAATTCGAGGCCGTGGTGTCTAGATAGATCGAGGTTTGAACCTAACCGTTTCTGTCTCTAATATTCTACTCTTCTGGAACCCTGACTCGGTTCATGGAGTACTTGGAGTACTGCCGTGAAGTAGTAGTATATGAGGGGAATAATCCCCCCCCCCCCAAAAAAAAGGTGGAGCCAGAGTTTGGTAGTGGAGTCTGGAGGCTTGCTACATTGGATGACGTGACTTAAGTCGTCACGGGACAAGGTACACGGGACCCACAGTAGCTGTGGGAAAGTGTAATGGTGGATGGCCACCACAGCTGTGCTCGACCGGCACAGGTATGACTGACCTGGAAGATAGTCAGTGAATAAAAGGGCAACTCAGGATCTGGGGCAGGGATCCCAGAACTGACACTATGGCTGTGATATGAGTTTGTTATTTAAGTGTAACAATTCATGAGTTCTCCTTGGTTAATGCTATAGTAATGAATTATCAGGAGTATAATTCATTATGGTCATATAGTTATTAATGTGTGTAATTGATCAGTCCATGGGTTAAGGGATTGATGAATTGATGAGTCTGTCAGGAAGGAGATGTCCGGCTGGACACCTTCTCGATACAGTAATCACTACACTGAAAGGGAAGTAGGTGTATATGTTGATTGATGATGGAAGATGAAACAGGATTGGACTGGCACCAGGCGAAGGATGCTTGACAGAGTCATACAGTCGACTCTGGTGCTAGGGGTTATTTGTAGCCCAGAAGTGTTACTTGACTGAACAGGTGTGCTATTGCTTTTTCTACCATCATTATGCCTATATATTATAGTGACTAAGTAGATCTATGATGTGATGATTTCATACTCATGTTGGTAGACATGAGGAATGTCTGAGAGGCAGGTGACATGGTGGAGATGCTGTTAGTCTTTGTTGTAGTTGAGTACTCACACCAACCTCTCCGTGTTTCAGGATCTGTTATTACTATACTGAAGAAGATTCAAGAGCTTCACCATGAGCTCTATGGGCCCACTCATTCCAGTGCCTATCCAGAAGTTGATTGAGGCCATACTGGGAGTGGTCGTCTGATTCTGCGAGTTCAATGTTGGAAGGAGCTGAGTGCTGAATATGTCGGTAGGTCTAGGTTAGGACCTCCGTCAAGAGTCCGACGAGTGTCATCCGATCCTGAGAGGATCCAACACTGAAACGTCTGGTGATTCTAGCCAGTGAAGCACTGGTGACATTCAACCTCAGTGTAAACCTTGGTGATTGCAAGGTAGTGAACTTTCAAGTTGAGCAGAGTGATCATTGATACCGGTCACCATGGCCTGTGTATATGCTTCTGGCCCGGCTGGGTTATCATGGGACGCCATGTATAATGTTATGCTTACATAGTGTTTCTACATTGGTTACCTTTATGAAGCCAACACGTGGTCCAGTGACCTAAGACTTTGATTACGAAAGTGGTGGGAACACCAGAGTGACATGTTTGTTAAGGTAGGGAGCTACCTCATGTCCAACGTGGTGAACTGTTGACAATGTATGTTAAGGTAGGGAGCTACCTCAGTCCAACGTGGTGAACTGTTGACAGTGTATGCTAGGTTGTGATTGATACCCATTCGATCAGGGTAGTTACATGATACTGTGTGAAGATCTATTTGTCCAAGGACATGGAAATAAGGTGAAGTGTTTAGTCACCTGATAGACTTTGCCAGTGACATTGTGTGTTCATGTGGAGCAACCGCTCATTGTGTAGGTGACATATCAGTGTGTGGGTCACTTATGAGATAGAAGAGTGACCAGGCTCTTGTGTATTTTGATACGGTGCTACATGTACTTTTTCTGCAAGTGGGAGACCGCTAATATTCTAGGGTCGGCCCAGACTTCATCAGGAGTGTGACGAGTGAAATAGTACGACAGCAAGGAAGGATCCTTGTTCATCGGTGCAGTGTCAGTCAGGCAGTGGTACTGCGCTTGATCAGCCCGTGATTGGTTCTCTGTGTGAAGAGGGAACTTTGGAGAGGCAGCAGACCTTGGAGTTCCAGTCCACTGGAGGAGCCTGGGTGAGTCGCTACCACGACTGGACAACCGCACGAGCTATCGTCCGCCTCCATGATGAAGAATACTCATCTGCATCTCTGATCTTGTACATAGTTCTTCTAGTCTGGCTTTCAGCCATCCTTCTCTGTGTTGTGGTTGACTTAGTTCAGAATTAAATTTTTGTTCTCTTAGCTATGACTTTGTGCAGTGATATGACTGGTGTCTGGTCCGAGCCCCCTTGGGGTAGGGAACCCTAGGTGAGGGAGGGGAGGTCCAGCTGTCCCGGCTTGTGTGGGGCCTGGTAGATGTTAGAGTGCTATTGAGGTGGTTGGAGCAAAGGCTGGGGATAATATCTATCGTGGCAAACCAGTCCAAGCCCCGGCGGTCTTGTCACAAGATAGAGTGGGGGCTCGTCCGGGATCTTCTCTTTGTTCTGACATCTCGTAGGAATAGGTTATAGTGTCATCTGTCCTATACCTATTGTCTACTTGACGAGTAGGGCTACTGATACCTTTCTCTTCGATGTGGACAGACATTTAGTTAAGTTAGTATAGATACATAGTTACAGTGTTGGTTGGAGTACCGTTAGCATTGTGATTGGGTATTGCATATCTATACTGATACTAAGTTACACTAAGCATGGCTACTCGTACTTTAGATTTAGCTAAGGTGCGGGCATCTGCAACTGAGATGGGATTGGAAGGTGAGGAGTTTCAAAGCCTATGTACTGGAAGTAGAGAGAAACTTCAGAGCAGAAGAGAGGGAGCGAAGAAAGTCAGAAATTGAGCTTGAAGCTCGAAAGGTAGCACTTGAAGAGCAAAAGTTGGTGGCAGACCAACAGGCACAAAAACTTGCAGCTGACCTAGAGTCTAAGAAATTAGATGCTAGGAAGTTGGAAATGGAACATGAGTTCCGTATGAAGCAACTTGAGGTAGAGGCTAAATCTGTTGGTGATTCTGAGGGAGCAGTAGGTGGAGTAGCTTTACCTAGCTCATCAGCAGCCAGCAGACCAGCTTACCATGCTATGAAATGGCCGTTTCCACCATTTGAACCGGACCAAGAGAAGATAGATCAATTCTTAGAGAAGTTCGAGGCAATGTGTAAAGCTATGGGCTTAGAGCCTGAGCGTTGGAATCTTAAGCTTTCACAAGGACTCCGTGGCACCGCGTACGAAGTGTATGCGCGTCTTCCCCCAGGGATGGAAAATGATTATCCAACCCTGAAATCGGCTCTTTTGAAAAGATTCGAAATGACAGCCCATGCTTACAGGCGGAGGTTCAGAACTTCCAAGAGAGAACCAGGTGAGATGTTCTCGGCCTATAGTGTGAGGCTGAACTCATACCTGTTGAAATGGATGGCGTTGGCCAATTTCAAAGAGGATTATGAGAGTCTGAGAGAGTTGATGGTGGTGGATCAAATGAAAATGCAGATGTCAAAGCCTTTAAGGAATTTCTTAGGGGAAAATGGGGCGGAAAGGCTAGACATAGTAAATAAGTTAGCTGAAAGGTATGTGGAAGTCTATGGTGAGACTGGGGATTCCAGTCAGACTGATTCACAGAAAAGGCAGAAGGGGCTTGATCAGAAGCCCAAGACCAAAGGTCCCAAAGAATCATCCAATGTAGCAGATCCTGTGGTAAAAGACTCTGGTAAGAAACCCGAGAAGCAAAGCCCTCCCGCCTCCCCAAAACGGAAGTGGTATAAGAGGTGGTGTAAGAACTGTAAGTCTCCTTCCCATAATAGTGTAGATTGTCTGAGGAAGCCAAAGGACTTGCACTTTGCGTGTCTCGCCTCTAATAGGGGTAGACCTAGCGAGACCACACCTAAGGGTCGGGAGAAACCAAAGTCTGAGAAATCACCTGTGATCGAAACGATAGAGGTGAATGGGAAGCAGGTGGAATGTCTATACGATACAGGATTGCAGTTTGAAGCTGTAATCTCATCCCACCTTGTGAGCCCAGGGCAGCTCACCGGCGAGACAAGAGAATTCCAGCTGGCCATGAGGAGCTCCGTAGCTATGGACTTGCCGATTGCTCGGATTGACATTCGGTGCAAGTATGTTACGGGTAGCATCCAGGCGGCTGTGCTGCCTGATCCTATTTACCCTTTGATCCTCGGTCGTCCACATGTATTCCTGGGGGACCCCAGGGAACATTGTCTAGTGAGCGCTAGGCAGGCCAGGGCTAAGGATGGAGAAAGGCAGTGTGGTAAGTTAATAGACCATTCTCTTGCGAGGTTAGTGAGCAGTGCTCAAAGTAGGGACCAGACTTTGCGTCCTTACTTACTGGAGGTGTCCCAAAGCTCTGACCCGCCAACTCCGGGTCAGTTCTATGTAGAAAACCGGTTGCTTTATCGTAGAGCCGGGCAAGGGGATAGCCAGTACGGTCAGATGGTAGTCCCTACTGACTACAGATCCCGCTTGATACATAGAGTGCATACCTTATCCTTAACCGGACATAAGGATGTGGGGACAACAGTCCAGTGTCTTTCCAGCCACTACCACTGGCCTGGAATGACAGGCGACGTGCGGAGATATATCCGGTCGTGCCCAACGTGTTGTCTGGCAGCACCAAAGCACAGGACCAGAAACGGTTTATCTCTGCAGATTGGAGATAGGGTTCTCGCGCTTCTCCCAATCGAGGGGGCGGAATTCGAACTCGGATGGCAGGGCCCTTTTCCTGTGGAACGGATAATGTCCCGATCCACGTATGAGGTGAAGGTCCGCGGGGAATTGCGTAAGTTCCATTGTACTCTCCTTCAGAATTTGGAGAGGTCCGAGGTAGTTTCTCCACAAGGTAGTGCGACTACCATCGCGCTAGATTCGGTTCTGGGTCCAGACGAGGGCGAGGAAGACTCAGTCCTACGCAGTACATCCTGTGGGGAGGGTCTGCGGTCTCCTGAGCGTTCAACCGTAGATAGGGCGAACAGGCTCCGTCGGGAAGAGGCCCATGGTGTTAAGCACACTGGGAATCGAGGTCGGACAGGCGAAGTCACATCTGGCACGACGGGATCGTCGGGTGACTCGATACGCCGACAGGCTCACTGTCCTTACTCGCGGGAGAGAAGGCAGGAGCAAGGGTACTCCAGACGAACCTGGAGTAAGCGACCATTCATTTCGGTCGACATCCGCGAACAGTCCACGAGGGTGATGCCGAGTCGGGATAGGAAGAATCCTATTGTCGGAAGGGACGAACGACCCTTCAGTAAAGTAACCGATGGCCTACACCAGGTGGATGCGGAACAGTCCAGTGTAGAGGACAGATCCTGTAAGCCAATCACCAGGCCGTTACGTTTCGGGCCTAATCGCTGGAGATAACGTATGTTTGAGGCGGTGGTTGGTGAGCCAGCATCCATACCATTCTGGTAGATCTCCCCAGGGAAAGTGAACGTTATGGAACGTCCTTTCCTGGGAAATCCAATCTTGATAGAGTAGAGGTTCAGAGTTCAGACCGATCTTTGTCTAGTGAGTTCGACCGGGTCGACCATCTTAAGTGGGGGCCTATGTGACGAAACGCCTACAGATCGGCAGATCTCTGCATAATATCCCTTTGAAGGGAGTGCGATGCGTTGGTCTCCCTTGAATTAATATCAATTAATAGGGGATTTCCCTAGAAAAGTAGTGCGGGGCGGAGCTATTCTAGTTATTTATAGAGAAATCTAGAATGTTCCCTCAAGTGCGTACGTGGTAGAGATCTCTAAGTTCACGAGTGCTTCATGCAGCACGGGTTGGTGGAACTTATCGTGACTCTGGTTTTCTTCATGAATCATGAAAGTCACGCGGCCCGTGTAGGCGAGTTGAAGGCGCACTGACTTAGTCGTGGTCAGTCGCCAACCAGACCTCAGCGTAGACAGATCACAGCCAACAGGCTGCTGTAATTTTGATGTCAATATTCGCGGCCAGAGCGGACATCTGCAGTCAAGTTTGTGATTGTTCAATCACAGGTTAGTTGAATACTTATTCTATTATTTAACTGTTGTCTTGATGCCGTGCGGACCTCCCCGAACGAATTAATTGCCGTCGGAATTGAGTTGTCGCGTAGCGTTATAAGTTACAGCTGGCTGTCTGCATATTTAAGTAGCCTTTATCGATCAGCGACGTAATGTGTTACCTGACGGAACAAGCCGTATTCCACAGCGAGTGGTGTGTAAATAAAATAGGCCGAACGATGTGCTTTACAGTGTGTAGCAGTTACTTGTTTGGTTTATTAATTACGCATGCAAGGCGAAAGTTTGTCAGTCATTACATCAACATGCTAGACGCTGTAAATAATGATAAGGTAGAGCTTATTATTAGAGATGTGTAATGTGCTTCGTGACATTAGAATTGTAACTTAATTGTTCTATCAGTGATGGTGATTTTTCGAGGAATCAAGGTGAGATCAGCCGTGGTGTATTTGCTGTGTGCAGATAGCAGTGTTATTCCGCGTAAGCAGAATGGTGTTGCATCGGTAGGATAACAGTTGATAGAAGTATTCATGATACTATTGTTACTGCTTGTTGTCATGTCCGTCCGCTAGAATGACCGTGCGTGTTCCATCGTACGTTTGTCTAGGCAGCCGACTGGGAGGTAGGCCGGTACGCCCAACCCGTTAGGTTACAGGTCCGACCCAAAGCGATCGAGCATATCCGATGGGTGGACATACCCGATTGAGGGTGATGCGGCACTCCGTAATTCGAGGCCGTGGTGTCTAGATAGATCGAGGTTTGAACCTAACCGTTTCTGTCTCTAATATTCTACTCTTCTGGAACCCTGACTCGGTTCATGGAGTACTTGGAGTACTGCCGTGAAGTAGTAGTATATGAGGGGAATAATCCCCCCCCCCCCAAAAAAAGGTGGAGCCAGAGTTTGGTAGTGGAGTCTGGAGGCTTGCTACATTGGATGACGTGACTTAAGTCGTCACGGGACAAGGTACACGGGACCCACAGTAGCTGTGGGAAAGTGTAATGGTGGATGGCCACCACAGCTGTGCTCGACCGGCACAGGTATGACTGACCTGGAAGATAGTCAGTGAATAAAAGGGCAACTCAGGATCTGGGGCAGGGATCCCAGAACTGACAATATGGCTGTGACATGAGTTTGTTATTTAAGTGTAACAATTCATGAGTTCTCCTTTGTTAATGCTATAGTAATGAATTATCAGGAGTATAATTCATTATGGTCATATAGTTATTAATGTGTGTAATTGATCAGTCCATGGGTTAAGGGATTGATGAATTGATGAGTCTGTCAGGAAGGAGATGTCCGGCTGGACACCTTCTCGATACAGTAATCACTACACTGAAAGGGAAGTAGGTGTATATGTTGATTGATGATGGAAGATGAAACAGGATTGGACTGGCACCAGGCGAAGGATGCTTGACAGAGTCATACAGTCGACTCTGGTGCTAGGGGTTATTTGTAGCCCAGAAGTGTTACTTGACTGAACAGGTGTGCTATTGCTTTTTCTACCATCATTATGCCTATATATTATAGTGACTAAGTAGATCTATGATGGGATGATTTCATACTCATGTTGGTAGACATGAGGAATGTCTGAGAGGCAGGTGACATGGTGGAGATGCTGTTAGTCTTTGTTGTAGTTGAGTACTCACACCAACCTCTCCGTGTTTCAGGATCTGTTATTACTATACTGAAGAAGATTCAAGAGCTTCACCATGAGCTCTATGGGCCCACTCATTCCAGTGCCTATCCAGAAGTTGATTGAGGCCATACTGGGAGTGGTCGTCTGATTCTGCGAGTTCAATGTTGGAAGGAGCTGAGTGCTGAATATGTCGGTAGGTCTAGGTTAGGACCTCCGTCAAGAGTCCGACGAGTGTCATCCGATCCTGAGAGGATCCAACACTGAAACGTCTGGTGATTCTAGCCAGTGAAGCACTGGTGACATTCAACCTCAGTGTAAACCTTGGTGATTGCAAGGTCAGTGAACTTTCAAGTTGAGCAGGGTGATCATTGATACCGGTCACCATGGCCTGTGTATATGCTTCTGGCCCGGCTGGGTTATCATGGGACGCCATGTATAATGTTATGCTTACATAGTGTTTCTACATTGGTTACCTTTATGAAGCCAACACGTGGTCCAGTGACCTAAGACTTTGATTACGAAAGTGGTGGGAACACCAGAGTGACATGTTTGTTAAGGTAGGGAGCTACCTCATGCCAACGTGGTGAACTGTTGACAATGTTTGTTAAGGTAGGGAGCTACCTCATGCCAACGTGGTGAACTGTTGACAGTGTATGCTAGGTTGTGATTGATACCCATCGATCAGGGTAGTTACATGATACTGTGTGAAGATCTATTGGTCCAAGGACATGGAAATAAGGTGAAGTGTTTAGTCACCTGATAGACTTTGCCAGTGACATTTTGTGTTCATGTGGAGCAACCGCTCATTTTGTAGGTGACATATCAGTGTGTGGGTCACTTATGAGATAGAAGAGTGACCAGGCTCTTGTGTATTTTGATACAGTGCTACATGTACTTTTTCTGCAAGTGGGAGACCGCTAATATGTCTAGGGTCGGCCCAGACTTCATCAGGAGTGTGACGAGTGAAATAGTACGACAGCAAGGAAGGATCCTTGTTCATCGGTGCAGTGTCAGTCAGGCAGTGGTACTGCGCTTGATCAGCCCGTGATTGGTTCTCTGTGTGAAGAGGGAACTTTGGAGAGGCAGCAGACCTTGGAGTTCCAGTCCACTGGAGGAGCCTGGGTGAGTTGCTACCACGACTGGACAACCGCACGAGCTATCGTCCGCCTCCATGATGAAGAATACTCATCTGCATCTCTGATCTTGTACATAGTTCTTCTAGTCTGGCTTTCAGCCATCCTTCTCTGTGTTGTGGTTGACTTAGTTCAGAATTAAATTTTTGTTCTCTTAGCTATGACTTTGTGCAGTGATATGACTGGTGTCTGGTCCGAGCCCCCTTGGGGTAGGGAACCCTAGGTGAGGGAGGGGAGGTCCAGCTGTCCCGGCTTGTGTGGGGCCTGGTAGATGTTGAGTGCTATTGAGGTGGTTGGAGCAAAGGCTGGGGATTGTATCTATCGTGGCAAACCAGTCCAAGCCCCGGCGGTCTTGTCACATACATCCATCATGTGCCATGCCGATAAGCGTGGGCGGTCATGTTTTGCCATCTCACTCGATCACCAGAGTCGTGGATCAGCTCCGTGTTTCTGTCTCGACCATGCCATGTGGCCAAGCCATCCAGGTATTTACTTTTCGGCCTTCCCCTTGGTCTCTTCCCTTCGATCTTGCCAGTTGTCACAAAGTTCTGCAGTTCATTTCTTCTCAAAACATGCCCAAACAATTTTGACTGTCTACGTCTAATGTCTCTAATCAGTTTACGATCTTCATTTGTTTCTTGAAGGACTTATTCATTGGTTTTTCTGTCTGTCCATGGTATTCTTTGCATTTTCCTCAGAAACCACATTTCCACAGTCATCAGATGTTTTCAGCTTTATATCTGCATTGTCCTCGCTTCCACATCCATACAAAAGTACAGGTTCTATATAGCACTTCAACACTCTTTTTCTCTTTTCAATTGATATCTTTTTATTGTTCAGTATGTTTTTCATCTTGCAAAAGACTATATTAGCAATGGCAATTCTTGTTCTAATTTCTTCAAGGCATCTCCTATCAGATGTTATGACTGTTCCGAGATAACTGTACCGATTCACTTGTTTAAGTATATGCCCATTTACTTGCATATAACATTGTGTATTTCCTTCTTCCCAGTGACGACCATAATCTGTGTCTTCTTACAATTCAATTTTAACCCTAGTTGTTCACTGTGTGCAACAACCGCATCTACTAAAATTTGCAGGTCCTGTTCATTGTCTGCAATCAAGACTGTATCACCTGCATATCTAATGTTATTGATGTACCGTCCCCAATGATGATTCCTTCCATATCTTCTATACTTCTGAAAATATTTTCACTGTACAGGGAAACAAGATCTGGAGACGATACACATCCCTGTATAACGCCTCTCTTAATAGGCTGGTATTGACCTACTTTATTATCAATTCTTATAGCAGCTTGTTGTTTCCAATATATGTTTTTTTTACATAAGTCTAAGGTCTTTTCCATCAATTTGTAGATCTTCAAGCATCCTTATCAGGTCGACATGTCTCACTTTATCGAAAGCCTTTGTGTAGTCAATAAAGCAATAGTGTAGATCTTTGTTTACTTCTATAGAACGCTCAATTAATGTTCTCAGTAAATACACAAATACAATATATTTACTGTGCCCTTGCCTTCTACAAACCCACATTATTCTTCCCCTATTTCAGGTTGTATTTTCTTTCTAACTCTTTGCATGATAATTCTTAACAAAATCTTCGTGATGTGACTCATTATACTAATTGTTCGATGTTGATCACATTACAAGGCTCCTGATTTATTTGGGATTGCAATAAATACATAAGTTACATAATTCATGAGGTTCATCTCCAGTATCATATATTGTATTCAGCAGTCTGGTGACTTTATCTATTCCATATTCTTCTAACGCATTAATCATTTCTGATGTTATGCAGTCTGGACAGAAATTATACGTGTACAATCCCATATATTTTAGGGGGAAGGATTATAAGAGAGAAATAAACTTAAGAACTTAGTGACAGCTGGCAAAGTGAATGGGAAAAGGTCAAGGGGAGAAAGAAAGATGTAAATAGCAATGTGGTTGTATAGCCACATGGTGTAATCAGACAAGAATGAGTACTAGATCGGAGACTGATCATCGTGCAAGAACGGGAACAATGATTTCCAATGTTTATCTGCCTAACACATGAGGATGATGGTGGATCTAGGTAGTGGTGGTGGTGATGGTGGTGGTGATGATGATGATGATAATGATGATAACTAGAATATCAATCAATCAATCAATCAGGTGCCGTCTCCGCAATGAAGGTTGGCTGCAATGGATCTCCAACACTGTCTGTATCTCGCCTTGATTGTACATTCTGTCAGGCTGATGTTAGTTAATCTCTTGATGTTATCCTCCCACTTGTATCGTTGTCTACCTCTTGCTCGCTTGCCCTCAACCTTGCCTTCCAGTATGGTTTTTATAAGAGTATCATGTCTTTTAACGTTGCCAAAATATTTCACTTGTCTCCTCTTTATTTCTTTCATCAACTCTCTCTTCACTCCCAGTTTATCTAGGACCTCTGCATTTGATTATTTTTGTTTCCATGAAATACGACCTATTCGTCTGTATATCCACATCTCCAGGGCTTCTATGCGACTTTCTAGTTGCTTGTCAATGTCCAGGCTTCCGCGCCATACAGTAGCGTTGAATATACGTAGCATTTCACAATTCTCATTTTTAATGCGTTATTAATCTCTCTAGATGTTAATACTACAACATATCCAGGCGAACCTTCTGGCCTAGAGAGACAACAGTGGAAGATAAACTCTATGGACCGCTGAATGAACTAAAAAAGACTGTTAGATTCATACAAGAGACGACATTGCAGTTGTAGACATGTTTCAAGCGAACGAAAGAAGAAGAAGAATACTGATTTCATGCCGTTGACAGCATTTTTGGCCATTCCTATTCTCTTTTAGATTTCCATTTCACTTCTGCCATCATCTGTTATTATATGTCCAAGATAAGAGAAACTTGTTACTTGCCCATTTACTGTGATGTTCATTGATGACCTTTCCTTTTCACTGCTAATTATCATAGTTTTTGTTTGTTTGGATGTTAATATCTAAGCCACATTCTGCACTGTGCCTGTTTACTTCTTCTACTAGGTCTTGCAATTCTTGCTCACTTTCTGATATACCTAATCGTGAATATACTTTGATAGTGTGAGATGGCCAACAACGACCACCTAGATTTATCAGCATGACATCTGACGATAATTCTGCTGATGATGATAAGAATGATGATGATGATGATGATGATGACGACGACGATAAACAGAATATACCTGATAGAAATAAGCCCGAGGGATGTCATAATTGATGGGACTGCACAAGATTCGATAGTTCCACTGTGCGTACTCGACTTTACCTGGCGAATACATGAACATAATACAATGACTTGTGAGCCAAGTCTTAGATATAACTGAGCTACCGTTTAACAGTATACTATAGTACCTGCTTTCTTCGAATGTTGGGCGGTTCTCACGAAATCCGACACCCCACATTGTGCCAGAAGCTTCGGGTAGAAGAGTACTGTTGGGAGGGTACAGGCCTTGTCCTAGTGCGAGAAATTGCAACCTAAAGACGAAATGTCATGGTAGGGCACACCAGGCCCTAAGCCTTGGTTGGCAGCTGGTCTAGGATGAAGGTGGACAGTTAGAGCATTGCTTTGCTGATCCGGCAGCTCTTGCAGCTTGCCTTTTTCCAGATATATTGATGTTACCTTTCTCTCTGGAGTAAACTAGACATGTCGAGAGAGGGATCTTGCTGCATGGACAACACATGGTCTCTACAATTCAGCTCAGGTTTTGTGGTATGGAAAGATATAACTCCATCACTGGTCCCACCATAGGTTGTAGTTATTGTGCCTTCTTTGGAGCACAATGTAACAAATTATTGTTAGTCAACTACGACTAGGTGCCGGTACGGTGAATTATTTATGCAAATCAAAATAATCATAAATATAAATTAAAACCAATGTGAAGCAAACCTGTTTACAAATCATTTTACTGTATACTTATCAGGATCCTTTGGAATCACGTACATTGTGTGGACAAATCATTATACTGTATACTGATCAGGATCCTTTGGAATCACGTATATTGTCTGGGCAAATCATTATACTGTATACTGATCAGGATCCCTTGGAATCACGTATATTGTGTGGACAAATCATTATACTGTATACTGATCAGGATCCTTTGGAATCACGTATATTGTGTGGACAAATCATTATACTGTATACTGATCAGGATCCTTTGGAATCGAGGATATTGTGTGGGTAAATCATTATACAGTATACTGATCAGGATCCTTTGGAATCACGTATATTGTGTGGACAAATCATTATATTGTATACTGATCAGGATCCCTTGGAATCACGTATATTGTGTGGACAAATCATTATACTGTATACTGAACAGGATCCCTTGGAATCACGTATATTGTGTGGACAAATCATTATACTGTATACTGATCAGGATCCTTTCCAATTGCGTATATTGTGTGGGTAAATCATTATACTGTATACTGATCAGGATCCTTTGGAATCACGTATATTGTGTGGACAAATCATTATATTGTATACTGATCAGGATCCTTTGGAATCACGTATATTGTGTGGACAAATCATTATACTGTATACTGAACAGGATCCTTTGGAATCACGTATATTGTGTGGACAAATCATTATACTGTATACTGATCAGGATCCTTTGGAATCACGTATATTGTGTGGACAAATCATTATACTGTATACTGATCAGGATCCTTTGGAATCACGTATATTGTGTGGGTAAATCATTATACTGTATACTGATCAGGATCCTTTGGAATCATGTATATTGTGTGGACAAATCACATCAATCATTATAACCTGGAGAGAGGGAGTCTCCGTGGCGAAGTAGTCAAGCTGTCTGTCTCGAGCCCCGAAGGTTGTGGGTTCAATTCTGGACTACGTCTTTCGGTTCACGGGTGCATTTTTCTCAGAGACTCTTGGGGGTCGTCGCTGGAGCTTCGGAGTTCGTGCTTTTTGCCACCTCTTGGCAGGCCGCACTGCGGACAGTCACCGAGTCATATGGGATCATACTCGGTGCAATGAAGTCGATCCTCTCGACTTTTAAGACTTTTTTGAACCTGGAGAGAATTGTTCGACAAGCAGTGACCAGTGATCTGATCGACGGTCTGTGCTTCAAATAAATGCCGAACGGACACACAATCATACAGCAACCGGTATCATTAGCACTGGGGCTCTTCGCCGAGGGAGATCCGTGGCGTAGTGGTTACGCAGCTTGCCTCGCGCCCCGAAGGTCCTGGGTCCATTCCGGCTACATTGTTCGGTTCCTGAATGCAATTCTATCGGAGACTCCTGAGGTTCGTTGCTGAAGAAACGAAGTTCGTACTTTGTGCGACGCTTTCGGTAGGCCATGCTATTGAAAATAAACCGAGACACGTGGGATAAAGACCGGAGCAATGAGGTAGATCTTTTACACTTAAAGCCGTTTTGGTTTTGTTATTGAATATGAGGACACAGCGTGTGTGCGAATGCCACGAGTGCTGTGATACGGTTCTTGACTCATCTCAGATCATCTCTATATATAAGGAATATGATCTAGATTGTTCCAGATGTATTGGTGACAGAACTACATTATGTAGCTATGTCACCTGAATCAGCTTTCACGGAATAACAAATATTGGCCACATATTTTTAGGTGAACGCTGCACAAACTGAGAATTATTTTATTGCAGTACCTGAACTTATTTTAACGACTGGAATGTTCTCTTACCTGTTAAAAAGTACGAGTTTAGTTTAGTTTAGCTGAATCAAGGACCGACATCACAGCACGCGGAACAGCCCCATACATTTAAATATTGAGCACAACCCACTACCTGGCAACGCCTGATCGCATTCTGGCATGAACCTAAGGCCTATCCACGTCAATATGGAAGCACTATACTCGAGTTTCGCTCTCGTTTGAGCTCGTCAGTAGTGCACATCCCTGACCGGACCCGGAAACAAGCCCCGGATCACTGGCGTGTGAAGCGGGTGTGTAACCACGCGGCACACGCTGGACACGCCAAATTATCATAACATAATATTACAACGTTACCCATCGTAGGCTATGCTCACGAGCGTAGAACCCTAATACCAATGGGACCCTTTTTCCGCTCTCTCGTCTCCTTCTCTTAGCTCTCTCGTCGCTGGCTGTTGAAAGTCACATATATCACAGAGCACGCACTCCGCAGCTTTGACCACGATTCTAATGTATTGTTTCCGATTAAGAACACGATTGTTCCCCTACCCGGAGTTATGTTGACAGAATACGATTGTTCCTTCACTTGAAATTATGTTGACAAAATACAGCTGTTCTCATATTTGGAATTATGTTGACAGAACAGGAATGTTCCCTTACCTGAAGTTATGTTGGCATAATACTATTGTGTCTTCTTGGAGTCATGTTGAGATGACACGACTGTTTCTTTAACTCAATTTGTGATGACAGAACACAATTGTTCTCTAACCTCAAGTTATGTTGAACAAATTCGACTGTTCCCTAGTCTGGAATTATATTCACAAAACATGAATGATCCCTTATCTGGGATTATGTTTACAGAACGCGAATGATCCCTTACTGAATTTATGTTGGATGAACATGACTTTTTCCTTACTTGAAGTTATGTTGACTGAACACGTTTTTTTTCCTTACTTGAAGTTATATTGATTGAACACGCCTTTTTCTTTACTTGAAGTTATGTTGATTGAACTCTTTTTTTTCCTTACTTGAAGTTATATTGATTGAACACGTCTTTTTCCTTACTTGAAGTTATGTTGACAGAATGCGACTGTTCCTGCAAATAAAGTTATGTTCATGAGTAACAATGTTTCTCAAACTTGGTGTAGGGTTACAGACTCGACTGTTCCTCTACAGGATGGTATGTTTACTAGAGACCAGAGATTTCCATGCCTTTACACTATGTTTTCACACAGCCACACAAGTCCCCTTACCTGTCTTCGGGTTCACAGACATGATTGTGGTGGGGAGATGTGCGATGTTCTCTAGACGATTTTTCACACCCGTGTAGGCGGTGAAGCGGTTCTAGACAATTTGGAGGAAGACAAAAGAACCTATATTTGTATTCAAATCTAAAACAAATATCTATTCAGGATAATACAAACTTTACAAAAATACAGAATACACATAGTCGTGTTAAAGACATATTTAGTCTAGTTTCTCTTACTGCTCTCTCTCTCTCTCTCTCTCTCTGTCTCTCTCTCTCTCTCTCTCTCTCTCTCTCTCTCTCTCTCTGTAGTGTAAGACGGGCCTGCGTGCCCAATTTGTTACCCTTCGAAAATAAAGTCCGTTCCTTTGTTCGCTCATTCTCTCTATCTGTCTCTGTCTCTGTCTCTGTCTCTGTCTCTCTCTCTCTCTCTCTCTCTCTCTCTCTCTCTCTCTCTCTCTCTCTCTCTCTCTCTCTCTCTCTCTCTCTCTCTCTCTCTCTAAATCTACGTTTTATCGCTTTGAACCCAACCGTAGTCCATACACGTGCTACTACTACTAGTAGCTTCTACTACATGTAAGTGCACTGGACTGATTTTTGCGAGTGGGCCAGCTGTTTCTTGTACCAGCGTCCCCAAGAATGCGGTGAACCCACTTCGATTTATGAGATACTTGTCTTGTTATAGGCATGTGTGTGGTGTGTATGTGGGGGTGTGCGTATATTTGAGTGTATTTTGTAGATATGTATGTTGATATGAATATGTGTGTTTACAGGCGCGTACCAAAATGCAAAACCTAAAGGTCATATTTATCTATACAGCCCAGACCTAATGAATTGCAATAACGAAAAAGTAACATGCTTCATAATCAAAGATAGTGCTCAAAGCAAACGTTTCGTACCATGTGATCTTCTTCAGAGTTCATGAACCTACGAATTCGATACAACTGAATAACAAATGACATGAGCTTGAAAGAGTGAGCATGCACCCATAAGATGAATGCTGATTTATCATCACGTATGTTACAGCTCGTGCCTGGTCGTGAATCTTCCCGCAGCGAGGCGCTGTCAACATTTGGAGGTGACGGCTTTGAATCCTGGAAGGGTACCTATATTAAAGATTATTTTGTTTTGTGTGGCCCTTAGTCTGTTAGTCTTTCTTCTATTTCTTTGAGAGCCAAACAATATATTTTAATGTATTTGTGAGATGTCATTAGGCAGACAAGCTGAGAAACATCTCATGAAATTGAGATGTAGTTTCTGAGGAACATGCAAAAAATTATGGACATACAGAAAAGCCAATGAGCAACACATACAAGAAACAAATGAAAACCGTTAACTGATTATAAAAATTTGACGTACACAGTCAAGATTTTTAGGGGCACGTTATGATAAGAAATTAAGTAAACATTTAGGAATAACTGGCAACATTAAGGGGGAAAGAACAAGGGGAAGGCAGAGAGATAAATATCTGAGGGTTTGTCCACATGACATAATTTCGACAAGGACGCAGAGCTGATCTACGCGTGATTGTGTGCGATGGGGAAACATGACCGTCAACGCTTATCGGCATCTCACATAATGATGATGAGTGGCCTCAAAGGGTTCCCAACGGAAAATTCTCTCAGCCAGCAGTCTACAAATGAGCTGATATTTCACGGGCTGATATTTATCTTAACTGATGCATACATCTCGCGCTGGGTTTAATTCCGACGGTAGTTTCTCTGTTACTCGAAGTTGTTTTTAGCAAATTAGCAGAGAGATATTTGCGTATTTAGACATATTATGTTAATCACTTCTCGTAATGGGAATATTTTTCGACATTTGTGGCACTAACTCGCGCAGTTCTCGTGAGTCATAAAGTATGTCTCATTGACCCAAGCGGCAACTCTGCAACTGTAGCGTTTTTTTTTTTGTTTTTATGGTAATTGAGTTGCGTTCCCATGCAGTGCGATAATTCCTCTGTTGCGCATTTCATGTTTCGTTGGCTGGATTTTGTAGTTAAAGTTTTCTAAGAGGTGGGGTAAACAGCCCCATGCCAACCCTCCTTGGTCGCCTGTTACGACATGTGGAAGTCAAAAGAAATTAAACCTGGTATGACACTTGGATATCACAACTAGCAATGATGTACAGACTTAAACTGAATCAAAAGAAGAGACAGACCTATAGACAGATTGAATAACAGAGTCCATGGGAATCTCGATACGTAAAGCCCACAAACGGGCACTCTCCCGCTGTTTATGCTTCACCTCGACACCGTAAGATACAAGATGAGATGATGGGACGGCACTCTCCCCCTGTTTATGCTCGACGTCGACACCACAAAGGTCAAGAGGAGCAGGATGGGATGATGACATGATGATAATCAAACTGAGAATATTTAACTCTAACGTTATATCGGTGCTACAGTATTGATTAGATGCATGGAGAATGAATACACAATTACAAATACACTATAAACATTTCAATAAATGATGCTTGCGTACAAGGGGACTAACACGGGATAACGGAATCACTAATGCTGCGCTTACAGAGAGATATGCGCAGATTCCAGTCCAATCAAGAGATGAGGAACACACACCGGCGCTGAACAATGCACACATTGAGAACAATGAGATAACAGTTTACCTTGGAAGTCCTTTCTCTGGAACGTACACGGCAAATGGGACAGCAGGAGGCCTACAAGCTACAGAGAAAACAAACTTAGAGACAGGGATGACTAATAATGGGAGGTCGTGGTGGAAGCTGCAGGGGACAGCACAAGATAGGACTGCTTGGTGTGAAGTTCTTTCAGAAGGAGATTTCGTGGATTTGAGTTGAAAAAGTTGAGTTGAGTTGAATAGAATTGAGTTGAGTCAAGAACCGGCATCACAGCACTCGGGACAGTCCCATGCGTGCTTCGTCCTCATCTGCAACAGCCAGCGAAGAGTCCCAATACTAATTGTACCAGAAGCAGTCTTATCATGTGACCGTCGAGCCATTCCTATTTCGTTGCCGCCTTCTCTCACCATTTCCTCGTCTTTTCCTCTTCTCTCTCTCTTTCTCTCTATCTCTCTCTGTCTCTCTCTGTCTCTCTCTGTCTCTCTCTGTCTCTGTCTCTCTGTCTCTCTGTCTCTCTCTGTCTGTCTGTCTGTCTGTCTGTCTCTCTCTCTCTCTCTCTCTCTCTCTCTCTCTCTCTCTCTCTCTCTCTCTCTCTCTCTCTCTCTCTCTCTCTCTCTCTCTTTCTCTCTCGCTACAATACTTCAAAACTTCAACTGCTAGCAATCAAGAAAGCAACCATCTTCCGCCACAATCCACATGTGATATAGCCTTTAAACCAGTGTTTCCCAACATTTTTTGTGCCATGCCCCACTTGAGCCTTTCTAAAATTCATATTGCCCCCCTCCCCCGCCCCACGCCCCCCCCCCCCCTCAACATATACATTATTTTTAATATTCAAAAATTTAAATGTTCACTAAAGAAACTTGAATGATAGGTTTTAGGAAGAAATTACTAGGTAATTATTGAGCAAACACAGTAAGTAAATTTTCAAAACATATAATGGAGAACTGAAATTCAAGTACAAAATAATTTTAATGAAAGATTTTTCTATATTATTTTAATTATTAGTAATTATTTATTATTTAAATTTAGTGAGATCCTTGCGATTGATGCTTGCTACAAAGAGATCTTATGTCATGTTCCAATTTAGTTAACTTCAGTCTCAAGTCTCCCCGTTTTGTTATATTCAGCCGATTTCTTCCATTTTAGAATTGCCCCCCTTAACAATCGAATTGCCCCCCTGTGGGGCGTGGGCCCCACGTTGGGAAACACTGCTTTAAAGTGTCTGTTGTTTGTTCTGTCTTCTTATGCACACGTTTTCATCTATATTCCATTAGTTCTAATCAATAAGCAGAAGGCCCCTTTTCCACTCCATGTGGAGTCTTAGATACATAGTTTATGGACCCCTTTAAACTTTATACATAGTTTAGGGATCCCTTTAAACTGTATACATAGTTTAGGGACCCCTTTAAAGGCTCTGTGGGGAAAGGGTTACAAATGCAAATCGTAATTCCACTTACCGCGTTCGAAACACAGCTGCCGGCGATTTGGAAGCAAACCGTCTTGCGCTGGTTCCCATATAAAGATATGTAATGTTTGTTCAGAAAGAAATGGCAAACTACAGAACGGTAAACTTGCCAAGAAATCACAATCAGCCTAAAAACGCTGGGGTTGACTATCACGTCTTATAAAGACTATGCAACTAACATTTTTTTTTTAAACCTAAAGGTTAATTTGGGTGTACACTGCTATCCCCCATATGTTTATAGAAAAATCAGCAGCGGTGGATGTTCCGATTAGTATTACGCTGACTGCTTTACTTCCAAGAGAATTTCCTGTTATCAGCATTAGGCTCGGTTGACCTGTAACCAACGCAATTTTTGTTTTAAATCTGTACTTCTATTTAGGATTCATCAATATGTCTTCAGTATCGGTAGGATGACGTAGTAGCCATTGAGTTACCGTGACCCGCTGCTGAATACTACCTGAGCATTAGTTTCTGATGTTATTTTCCGTGGTCTTGGGCGGTTCCGCAGCCAGTGAAATGTATTTATAAAAGCAACACCTATCTTCAAGAAGCAACACCCCTTACCTTCGCGTGCAGGTCAGCCCAAGATGTGGCGTCCAGCCAGTGTCTGTCGCTTGGAAACGGCTCTACTATCTCTTGGTCAAGTGTCCAAGCCCCTTCCAGGTAGCATAGAACTGGGTTAAAGTATTTAGTGTAGTCTCTCCGGCTGCTGTCCTGATTCTGGAAGGCCTTAAACCATTCCCGCATCTCTACAATTTGCTCCTAGTAAAATGTGATATTTAAATCAATGTTTTCCCGTAGTGAATTTGAATAACGAAGGCACAAACAATAGATTGCACGATTTACTGACTGGCATATTTCGCTGCATCTCATCACGTACATAATTCAGAAATCATACAACATAAATTAAAGTAATTAAATAAATCTTTCAAAGCTGAAATATAAATATAACGTACACATTCACACAGTAATTTGAATTGTCTATCACGGTAATTTTGAAATGGCTATCATGTCGTTTTGTTTGCACAATGTTGGCTTTTCCCTGTGGCTGGCAGTTTATGTTGTGTGATTTCTGCATTATGTACCTAGCGGGATGCAACGAAATATGTCAAGCAATTTTTGTTTATCCTTTGCCCTCGCTGGCTTTGAACTCAAGGTAGTTCATACACACTACTTCTAGTAGTTCTTGACTGAATTTTGCGTGTGGATTAGCTTTCCCTATTAACAGTGTCCCTCGCCATCAGGCGAACCTACTCCGACTTCAGAGGAACATGTAATTAACATCCCCAAGTCATGGACACTAGGTCAACATTTTAATCCAACTGTCCGGTGTAGGAGTTGAACCCCTTTTTTCGGCAGCAGCAAAGTGGATGTTTAAGAACACGCGTTCTTATCCATTTGGTCATACTGAGCTGCAAGGCAATAAATCGTGCAATCTCTTGTTTGCGTCTTCGTTATTCAAAATTTGAAACTGATGAAGGTTAGACAGTCCAGGAGCCTCTCACACACCTTATTGCACAATGGGCATATAGTGCTAGACCCATGTTTTATAGACCATCGGTGGGTGATGTGGCCAGTAGCACGTCGGTCGCCTTTATGTCCCAAAACATTTCTTGGTATCCACATTACGCTGGGTCGACCCAGGAGCCCATGTCAATTTTGAAAAAAAAAAACCCGATTTCGCAAAGCTGGGGATCGAACCCATGACCACCGGGTCGGTAGGCGAGCGTCTAGCCACTATGCTTCTGAGCTCTATAAAATACGCTACTGAGCTCTAGTTACTGTGCTCCTGAGCTCTGGCCACTATGCTACTCAGTTCTAACCATTATGCTACCGCGGCTCATTGATTGGTGAATGAGTCAGGCATCTTTCTTCTATTTCCATCTAGCACGTTTTAATTGGTCAACCAACCAATCAACCAGTCAGTTAACCAACCAAAATAATCAAGCAAACAACCAGTCATTGAACTAATCAAAACAAGCAAGCAACGAACCAACTAATCAAGCAACTGACCAACTAATCAAGCAACCAACCAACTAATCAAGCAACCAATCAACTAATCAACCAACTAACCTAACCACGCAACTAATCGACCAACCAGGCAACTAACCAATCAAAACAACCAAGCTACCAATCAACCACTCAACCAGCCATAACAACTAATCAACCAACCAAGCAGCCAATCAACCAACCAACCAAATCAACAAATAAACCACCCAACAAATAAACCACCCAACTAACCAATAAACCAACCAACCAATCAACCAGTCAACCAATCAATCAACCAACCAACCAGCCAACCAAATACAACGAATTAACCATCCAAAAAACCAACCAGCCAACCAAATAAAAGAACAAATCAACCAACCAACCAACCAACACAATCAACCAACGAGCCACAACAACGAATCAACCAACCAAACAGAATAGCCAACCAACCAAAACAACCAACCAACCATTCACTCAACCTAACAAACAACCGTCCAATCAACCAATAAACTTACTTGAACGGTCCGTTTCCTTGACACTTCAGGTGGCACCCCGGGAAAAGGTATATCCTCCACAGCGTGGTAGTTCTGGGATCTTCTAGAAGGCATGATCAGTTTGTAGTCGTTATGGCGAGTTCTGAATTCTATCCCATTCAGGACCACGCCCATTTCCCCTAATCCTGCAATAGTCAATAATGTTAGTACACAGTAAGTAACTGACCCTGTTTCACGCCTTGGGGAAACCCGGGCCGATGACGCTAGATCCATATTTATATAAACCAGTCGGCGTTTGATTAGTGATGAGATAACAAGAATCGAAATGGCGAAGGCAACTGCAAGATGAAAAACATCCATCCATCCATCATATACTATGCCGGTAAGCAAAGGAGTTCATGACTCGCTATTCCACTCGATCAACAAAATAACATACTGACCAATAAAAAGATGTAATCTGCAACGATAAAAAGAGTGTTGAGGTGCTACATAGAACCTGATCTTCTGTGCTGTTATATGGATGTGAAGCATGGAAAATGAACAGACAAGTTGAAAAACATATGAAAGATGTGGAAATGTGGTTTCTGACGAAAATGCAAAGAATACCATGGACAGACAGAAACACCAGTGACTAAGTCCTACAAGAAACAAATGAAAACTGTAAACTGATTAGGGAAATTAGACGTAGACAGTCACAATTTCTTGGTCTCGTTATGAGAAAAAATAAATTGAAGAACTTGGTGACAACTGTCAAGATCGAGGGGAAGAGAACAAGGGGACGACAGAGAAGTAAATACCTGGATGGCTTGGCCACGTTGTATGGTCGAGACAAGAACACTGAGCTGATACACGACTCTGGTGATCGAGTGAGATGCGAAAACTTGACCACACTCACTTACCGACATCGTACATGATGATGATGAGTGATGAGATTAATCTGACAATTGCCGCATTGTCTTCCCATAACATGTTCTGATATCCATTTAGGCAAGGTTGATCTTTAATCCCCGGCTAATGTAAAGAAACCCAACTCGCTGGGGATTTGAACATATTACCACCAGGTCGGAAGGCAAGCATGCAAGCTACTGCGCTACCGCAGCTCTCAATAATGAAATATGTAAAGATAGTCCCAGGTACAGCCTTTGACATGTGAAGGTAGTCCCATTACAAATACAGCATTTTACACGTGAAGGTAGTCCCGTTACAGTTACAGCATTTGACATGTGAAGGTAGTCACATTACAGTTACAGCATTTGACATGTGAAGGTAGTCCCGTTACAGTTACAACATTTGACATATGAAGGTAGTCACATTACAATTACAACATTTGACATGTGAAGGTAGTCACATAACAATTACAACATTTGACATGTGAAGGTAGTCACATTACAATTACAACATTTGACATGTGAAGGTAGTCACATTACAGTTACAACATTTGACATGTGAAGGTAGTCACATTACAGTTACAACATTTGACATGTGAAGGTAGTCACATTACAATTACAACATTTGACATGTGAAGGTAGTCCCGTTACCGTTACAACATTTGACATGTGAAGGTAGTCCCGTTACAGTTACAACATTTGACATGTGAAGGTATTCCCATTACAGTTACAGCATTTGACATGTGAAGGTATTCCCATTACAGTTACAGCATTTAACACGTGAAGGTAGTCACATTACAGTTACAGCATTTGAGATGTGAAGGTAGTCCCGTTACATTTACAACATTTGACATGTGAAGGTAGTCACATTACAGTTACAGCATTTGACATGTGAAGGTAGTCACATTACAGTTACAGCATTTGACATGTGAAGGTAGTCACATTACAGTTACAGCATTTGACATGTGAAGGTAGTCCCATTACAGTTACAACATTTGACATGTGAAGGTAGTCACATTACAATTACAACATTTGACATGTGAAGGTAGTCACATAACAATTACAACATTTGACATGTGAAGGTAGTCACATTACAATTACAATATTTGACATGTGAAGGTAGTCACATTACAGTTACAACATTTGACATGTGAAGGTAGTCACATTACAGTTACAACATTTGACATGTGAAGGTATTCACATTACAGTTACAACATTTTACATGTGAAGGTAGTCCCGTTACAGTTACAACATTTGACATGTGAAGGTAATCCCATTACAGTTACAACATTTGACATGTGAAGGTAGTCCCGTTACATTTACAACATTTGACATGTGAAGGTAGTCCCATTACAATTACAACATTTGACATGTGAAGGTAGTCACATTACAATTACAACATTTGACATGTGAAGGTAGTCACATTACAGTTACAGCATTTGACATGTGAAGGTAGTCACATTACAGTTACAGCATTTGACATGTGAAGGTAAGTCACATTACAGTTACAGCATTTGACATGTGAAGGTAGTCCCATTACAGTTACAACATTTGACATGTGAAGGTAGTCACATTACAATTACAACATTTGACATGTGAAGGTAGTCACATAACAATTACAACATTTGACATGTGAAGGTAGTCACATTACAATTACAATATTTGACATGTGAAGGTAGTCACATTACAGTTACAACATTTGACATGTGAAGGTAGTCACATTACAGTTACAACATTTGACATGTGAAGGTATTCACATTACAGTTACAACATTTTACATGTGAAGGTAGTCCCGTTACAGTTACAACATTTGACATGTGAAGGTAATCCCATTACAGTTACAACATTTGACATGTGAAGGTAGTCCCGTTACATTTACAACATTTGACATGTGAAGGTAGTCCCATTACAATTACAACATTTGACATGTGAAGGTAGTCACATTACAATTACAACATTTGACATGTGAAGATAGTCACATTACAGTTACAGCATTTGACATGCGAAGGTAGTCCCATTACAGTTACAGCATTTGACACGTGAAGGTAGTCACATTACAGTTACAGCATTTGACATGTGAAGGTAGTCACATTACAGTTACAGCATTTGACATGTGAAGGTAGTCCCGTTACAGTTACAACATTTGACATGTGAAGGTAGTCACATTACAATTACAACATTTGACATGTGAAAGTAGTCACATAACAATTACAATATTTGACATGTGAAGATAGTCACATTACAATTACAACATTTGACATGTGAAGGTAGTCCCGTTACAGTTACAACATTTGACATGTGAAGGTAATCCCATTACAGTTACAACATTTGACATGTGAAGGTAGTCACGTTACATTTACAACATTTGACATGTGAAGGTAGTCACATTACAATTACAACATTTGACATGGGAAGGTAGTCACATTACAATTACAACATTTGACATGTGAAGGTAGTCACATTACAGTTACAACATTTGACATGTGAAGGTAGTCACATTACAGTTACAACATTTGACATGTGAAGGTAGTCACATTACAGTTACAACATTTGACATGTGAAGGTAGTCACATTACAGTTACAACATTTGACACGTGAAGGTAGTCCCGTTACAGCTACAACATTTGACATGTGAAGGTAGTCACATTACAGTTACAACATTTCACACGTGAAGGTAGTCCAATTACAGTTACACAGCATTTGACATGTGAAGGTAGTCCCATTACAATAACATTTGACATGTGAATGTAGTCCCATTACAATTACAACATTTGCGACGACGACGACGACGACGACGACGACAATGATAATGATTATGATAATAATGACGGGGATGATGATGATGATGATGATGATGATGATGATGATGATGATGATGATGATGATGATGATGATGAATTAGACTGACCAACTGTCCTGTCGTAATTGGAATGGTCGTGGATGGCAAAAGCCGCCGGAGAAAGATGGTTAGCGGCCTCGTAATTTTTGAGCCCCTTCTTGTTTCCACGAACAGTTTTGATTCCAGAGTCGCCGTCAGTGCGTGCCCTGAGTCCGTGTGGTAAACAATAAGACAAGCGTTAGGCAAACATGTGGTAAACAATATTTAAAAAAAATTGATTTATTTGTTTTTTTTCCCCCCGGGATTTGAGATTTAAACATTGAGCACAACACACTACTGGTAACGCTGATAATATTCCGGTACGAACCTAAGGCCTCGTATGAGCTCGTCAGTAGTGCATATCATTGACTGGACCCAGGATCAAACCCGGATCACTGGCTTGTTAGGCAGGTGTGTAACCACTAGACCACGCGTCACACGCTAAACGCGATCAAATTATCACACTAGAATATCGCCACGTCACCAATCGTAGGCTATAGCTCAAAATTTGCCCGAGTGCCGCGACTGACATCCGTCAATCGACGTGGCCCCCGAATGATCATGTCTTCTCGACTGGCAAGGCACTAGTGGTTACACACCCGCCTCACACGCCAGTGATCCGATTTGATCCTGGGTCCAGTCAAGTATATGCACTATTGACGAGCTCAAGCGAGAGCGAAACTCGAGTCTAGTGCTTCCATACTGACATGAACAAGGCCTTAGATTCGTACCGGAATACGATCAGCGTTGCCAGTAGTGGGTTGTGCTCAATGTTTAATTAAGACAAGTATTAGGCATCACGTAGTGAACAATAAGACAATTGTTAGGCAGACATGCGGTGAACAATAAGATAAATATTAGGCAGACATATGTGAACAATAAGATAAGTATTAGGCAGACATGTGGTGAACAATAAGATAAGTATTAGGCAGACATGTGGTGAACAATAAGATAAGTATTAGGCAGACATGTGGTGAACAATAAGATAAGTATTAGGCAGACATGTGGTGAACAATAAGATAAGTATTAGGCAGACATGTGGTGAACAATAAGACAATATTAGGCAGACATGTGGTGAACAATAAGATAAATATTAGGCAGACATGTGATGAACAATAAGATAAGTATTAGGCAGACATGTGGTGAACAATAAGACAATATTAGGCAGACATGTGGTGAACAATAAGATAAGTATTAGGCAGACATGTGATGAACAATAAGATAAGTATTAGGCAGACATGTGGTGAACAATAAGACAATATTAGGCAGACATGTGGTGAACAATAAGATATGTATTAGGCAGACATGTGATGAACAATAAGATAAGTATTAGGCAGACATGTGGTGAACAATAAGACAATATTAGGCAGACATGTGATGAACAATAAGATAAGTATTAGGCAGACATGTGGTGAACAATAAGATAAGTATTAGGCTGACATGTGGTGAACAATAAGATAATTATTAGGCCGACATGTGGTGAACAATAAGACAATATTAGGCAGACATGTGGTGAACAATAAGACAATATTAGGCAGACATGTGCTGAACAATAAGATAAGTATTAGGCAGACATGTGATGAACAATAAGATAAGTATTAGGCAGACATGTGGTGAACAATAAGACAATATTAGGCAGACATGTGGTGAACAATAAGCAGGCTTGTCCATGGGACATATTTTACATCCCATGGTAATTTATGCCTGTCCCATCACATCCCATCCCATAGGACATTTCCCATGGGATTCCCATGGCCAAGCCTGAACAATAAGACAAGCGTTATGCACACATATGGTGAACAATAAGACAAGTGTTAGGCAGACATGTAGTGACTGTCTTGGTTGTAATTACTGATGTACACAGACAAGTGTTAGGTAAACATGTAGTGGCTGTCTTGGTTGAAATTACCCAGACATGTGTTAGGTACACATATGAGGTAAAGTTAACCTTTGGCCTTTAACACCCTTCTCTAAAACAAAATAAAAGAACACTTTACTTAATAAACGTGATTTCAGCTCGCGCACTTAAAAGATGTTGCGAAGAAGTCACCATATTGTGTAGGGATGAATGCACGGAAGAATATGTGGCCAGTGATTCCCATACTTAGCTAGGTGTTGAGTGCAAGTCTGACACTTTCATCCGACCTCTCTCATGACATTAGCGTATCTACCTAATCACATATACTATGGCTTCTGTTTCAGCGCATACGATACCACAACTCGTATCTGAGAATGGAGGTGGAGGCAGTCACGGTGGAGTTCCGCTGACCTGAGGACAAACAGCTCATGCATGCCGTGATTGTAACGCACTCACAAAGTATAACTCAGAAAGGGGAACACATGCATACTTCGGGCAAAGTGCCAGGTTTCAATTCAACAATCAAAATTATAGATCGTCTGTTGGATGTTTCCCCAGGGCATGCTGGTCTGGTGGGAAACGAGCAGGTGGACATATTGGCTGGGTCTGCACTGCATGGTGGGGTACTGGTGTATGATAAGGCAGGTGTGGTCGAGGTCCGTTTGTAATCGTGTGCATTGTGCAGAAGATCTGGTAGATAATCATGGCTTGGAGATAATGGGCTACAGGGAGCGACCATATGATCTGGCCGACACTCAGGACTCCGAGAAAAGACCAGATGACACATAATCAGACTGCTATTCGTATCATTAGAATTCGGACTCTTCGCTGCTGTTGCATATGAGGACAGAGTACGTACGGGAATGTCCATAGTGCTTTGTTGTCCGTTCTTGACTCAATTCAACTCAATTCCGTGCACTAAGAGTTTAGTATATTTATTCTGTGTTGGTTAGGATGAAAGCGTACGTGGGTAAGTTAATAAGTAAGTCACAATTGGCTGTAGAAAAATAACTACACATGATAACAACTTGAAACCAGTTTATTTGAATACATACATTGTCCCTTTATTTCTCAACATAATTTCCACTAACATTGATGCACTTATCCCATCGTTTTATCAGTTCTCACAAACCGGCTGCATAGAACTGCGTGCTTTGTTTTCATTTACCAGCCAACCCACAGAACTGTGTGACTTACTTATTGACTCACCCTCGTAACTTTTTCTACCCGGCTATGCACTTCTTTACGGAATCAATATTTGTCAGCATAAACACTGAAAACTCACCTTGATGGGAGACATTTCGCGAATGACGCCGAAGTTGAATGTGAAGAGAAAACGTGGTTTAGAAAACAGAGGACGCCGTTCTATGCAGCCGGTTTGGGAGGACTGATAAAACGATGGGATAAGGGCATCGACGTTGGTGGAAATTATGTTGAGAAATAAAGGGACAATGTATGCATACAAATAATCTGCTTTCAATGTGTTATAATATTTAGTTATTTTTCTACAGCCATTTGCGACTTACTTATTAACTTACTCACGTATCAGTGTAGTTTCCACGCAATTGTGATGTAGTTGACACAACAGGACTCACCTTTCTTCTGAATAGAACTGTTGCATCATCACCTGCTGGCTGAGATTGGCCAACATCTCTTTCAGGGTGACAATTTCCTTGATGATGTCGAGATGTGGACAGGCGGGCTTCGGGCTCTTGGTCTTGCCTTTCTTGTTGGCTGGTGTGCACTGTAGAAGCAGGGCCATCACCGCGAGATGTGCCCAGGTCTGAGGTTAGAGAGGCAGCTGTTAGTGCGGGGAGCTCGAAGTTGTACGGCATGTGGAGGTGCATTAGCAGCAGGCACTGGTAATAGTGGCAGCAGTTGTAATAGTCATGGCAGTGATGGCGGTCGTCAAAGTATTAGTAGTTGTACTCTAGTAGTAGTAGTAGTAGTAGTAGTAGTAGTAGTAGTAGTAGTAGTAGTAGTAGTAGTAGTAGTAGTAGTGGTGGTGGTGGTGGTGGATGTGGTGGCGGCGATAGCAGCAGCAGCAGTAGTAGTAGTAGTAGTAGTAGTAGTAGTAGTAGTAGTAGTAGTAGTAGTAGTAGTAGTAGTAGTGGTGGTGGTGGTGATGGTGGTGGTGGTGGTGGTGGTGGTGGTGGATGTGGTGGCGGCGATAGCAGCAGCAGTAGTAGTAGTAGTAGTAGTAGTAGTAGTAGTAGTAGTAGTAGTAGTAGTGGTAGTGGTGGTGGTGGTGGTGGTTGTGGTGGTGGTAGTGGTGGATGTGGTGGCGGCGATAGCAGCAGCAGCAGCAGTAGTAGTAGTAGTAGTAGTAGTAGTAGTAGTAGTAGTAGTAGTAGTAGTAGTAGTAGTAGTGGTGGTGGTGGTGGTGGTGGTGGATGTGGTGGCGGCGATAGCAGCAGCAGTAGTAGTAGTAGTAGTAGTAGTAGTAGTAGTAGTAGTAGTAGTAGTAGTAGTAGTAGTAGTAGTAGTAGTGGTGGTGGTGGTGGTGGTGGATGTGGTGGCGGCGATAGCAGCAGTAGTAGTAGTAGTAGTAGTAGTAGTAGTAGTAGTAGTAGTAGTAGTAGTAGTAGTAGTGGTGGTGGTGGTGGTGGTTGTGGTGATGGTGGTGGTGGATGTGGTGGCGGCGATAGCAGCAGCAGTAGTAGTAGTAGTAGTAGTAGTAGTAGTAGTAGTAGTAGTAGTAGTTGTTGTTGTTGTTGTAACTCAGTAGTAGTAATGAAAATGATAATAATCGTAGGAGTAATGGTATGTTAGTGATAATAATATGTGGTATTGGTGGTCTTAGTAGTAGTTATAGAAGAAGTAGTAGTATATGTAGTAGTAGTAGTAGTAGTAGTAGTAGTAGTAGTAGTAGTAGTAGTAGTAGTAGTAGTAGTAGTAGTAGTAGTAGTAGTAGTAGTAGTAGTAGTAGTAGTAGTAGCAGCAGCAGCAGCAGCATCAGTAGTAGCAGTAGTAGTAGTAGTAGTTGTTGTTGTTGGTGATTTTGTTGTTGTAGCAGTACCGGTGGAATTAATAGTGTCACGTTAATCCTAGTGGAAGTAATAGTGACACGTTAATCCTAGTGGAAGTAATAGTGACACGTTAATCCTAAAAAAAATTATGTTATAACACCACGAAAACATTAATTTAGCAACATATATAACACATCCTCATTTGTACAACTTGCTCACATTCATGACTACAGTCAGATAACCCAAGAATGACGATGGAAACAATTGCTAGAGGAGAGCGTCGGAACAACTAACTATATAGCCGTTGTGTGGCTATAATTGCTGCTGTGGTCGCATTAATTATCTTACTAGCACTTTCCCTAAAGCAATTAGTTATCCGGCTCTTGGTGTGGTTTGGATATCTTATCACAGTGATTAATATTATTGCTGTTTTTGATGTTAATGGAAATTGTCGCATATGTTGCCTTCGTAGTAATAATGCCCTCTCCGTGGTGATTGTGTTACGGACGCAGTTCGTAATCTCGCATACCCGCTTTCGAAACATTCGATTACGAATTGCGTCCGTAAAAACCCTACGCCACAGAGACCGGCAATTATGGTAGTAGTAATGGTATATTAGTGGTAGCAGTTTGTAGTAATGGTTGTGTTAGTAGTAGTTTATTACGCAGGTTTTGTTGGCTTTCTGACCGATTTCATCTTTCGTTTCTTTTGGTTGTATGTAACGGGCACATCAGGCTGTACTTCTTTTGCTCCATCTTAGCTAATCGATCAGCTCTCTCGTTTTCTGGTACTCCACAGTGAGATAGTTTCTATTGTATGGTGACCTTACACTGGCTGCCAAGTTCAGAAAGTAGTGTCCGTTGTACTGGCAATTTCCCAGACAGGAGCGCCTGGAGTACTGATTTTTCTTCCGTCAATAGCACCCCATGTTGTGTACTATGATTGGCATTTAGTAATTTCTTTGTTGCTATCTTGATTGCCTGGGTTTCAGCATCATAGTTATGGCAGTACTTTCCTGTTAATACTCTGTCCCTAGTATTATTTGGGTATTGTATGTACACTCCCGCTCCTCCATTTCGATTTTGTGCTGACCCATCTGTGTAGACTCGGATCCAGAGATCATGTGGATATTCTTCATCCAGGAAGCTGAGAGTGGCAGTTATACACTGTTCTGTTCTCCTTTGTCAAATATTCCACTCACAGACTTCCGGTCAAGATGGCGAAGGACGGTTTGTTGTTTTTCTGACCGCTACCTTTTCGAGTAGGGGATGGATATTTTCATCTCCTACGTGTAATTTGTGTGCCAGGATGCAAAACCAAGAGTTTCTTCTCAAGATCTGAGCCGATGCTACGAAGTTTTGTGCATTGAGCGAAGCAATCCTTGAGTGAATTTTTCGCAGCGTGTGTGGTTCTGTGGTGTTTTTCAACATGGCGGTAAGATGTGTGTGTTCCGTACGGACGGCAGTCAACAAAATAAGATGACAGGGCCAACGTGGTGTACCGAAAACGACGCAAGCGTGGAGGGGTAAGACGTTTTAGACTTAAATGTGACCGTCTGGGCCTCAGGTATACTCTCATCCTATATTGGAACTGCGCCAGCGTAAAACAACGTGGCCCTATTCTAGAAAACCTGGTTTACAGGAACGACATTGTAGCACTCCAGGAGACGAGACTGGGTGATCAGCTACTTAAAATGGCCTGCTTTAAATGTTTCTATAACCGGCGACATCTGGGAATGGCCATTCTCATCCGAGATAGTATGGTTGCTTCAGAGCTTAACTTGTCCAGTTGGGACAATGACGACATACAAATACAGGCGGTTAGAGTTAAATCCGGTCTACCATTCGTGTTGGTTAATGTTTATGCTCGTAACGCATGTGTGGATTCCGAGAAGTGGCAGTGCTTAAGTGACATATTAGGTTATGAAAAAAATTTCATTTTCTGTGGCGATTTCAACGGTAAAGGCAGATCATGAGGAAAACATTTCCTCCAACACACAGGGAGAGGAGCTCAAGACTGCACTTGAAACCATTGACCTGGTTTGTATCAACAGTGGCTGTGTCACCAGGACAGCTAGCCGCCCAGGTGATGAGGACAGTGCTATTGATCTGGCGCTGGTTTCTCCTTCATTCACTACAGTGTGTAGATCGGGGTGTCCTTGGGTACCACGGCAGCGACCACCAACCTTGCAGCATATTGGTGGAAAAGGGCAGAATCAGGCAGCACAAGTCAACGGTCAAGACTTTCCAATATGACAGTACATAGCCAGATGTGGTGAGTAAAATAAGGCGCGACAAGCGCAGAAAATTTCAGGGCAGGAAAAACAGCTGGGAGCAGCCACGTTGGTGGAATTTTGAGGTGGAGAAGGCCTGGATGGATAAGCGTAGTGCTGTAAGGAAATGGCAAAACGCCAAGAAGAACAGAGTTGCCCATCCTAGGTCCCTGCATGCACTTAGAAAGAGAGATGCACACAAAAGTAAGCTATTTAAAAAAAACTGGTTAAGGTGGTTAAAAGGTGAAAAATGGGCAGAGGTATGTCAAAGAGTAAGCACAGAGAAGTCACTGAAATTGTTCTGGCGACGACATAAAAGCATGAGTGGGTAGTCAAGAACAAGAGAATTTCTAACTTCCAAGGTGCTGACCTCATCTGGCAGAAGACTGACGAGAATAAGGGAAAGCCCTCCTCGAACGCTATCTAGAGCAGAGCAACCAGACATACAAAATCTTACCAAGTAGGTCACCTCAGAAAGGTGCAAGGCCCAGAAAATTTTGGATGAAGGTACGGTGACAGTGAAAGAAATCAAGGCTGTGCTTCGACGATAAAAAAAACAGCGCTCCAGGGCCAGATGGCATAAGATATGACGACATCAATTGGTGTACCGACAACGAGCTAGAGAAACTAGCAGACATGTACAACAACAGTATAGGGAGTGCTAGCATCAAGGAGGAGTGGTTACACAGCTATCTGATTCCCTTGCCGAAGCCTGGCAAAGACCACACAAAAATTCAGGGATATCGAGTAATAACCATGCAGAATACAATAGGCAAGCTGCTGGAGAAGTTAATTGTCAGAAAAATATCAAGCCAGCTAGAGAAGCAAGGTGTTTTCCCACCTTCCCTGGGAGGGTACCGTCCCAAAAGAGAAACCTGGACCATTGCAGCAGTTTTTGCCCATGATGTTTATGAAGGTTTCCACTCAGGCATTGAAACCTTTGCTGCAGCGATTGATGTTGAAGACGCGTACAACAGAGTACCATTGGATTTCTAATGCTTCAGCTTCTTGAACTTAAGATAAGTCCTTTTCTCCTTAGTTGGATCGCTGCAGCCCTCTTCCAACGGAAAGTAGTTTTTAGATGTGGCAGTTGGACTTCGGAACCAACAACAATATATCCTGGCCTACCACAGGGATCACCATTATCTCCGGTGCTGTTCAACGCCTACACTATGAGAATCACTAGCGAGCAGATCACTGGACCGGGGAGGACATTGTCATATGCCGACGATGTTTTAGTGTATCGTCAGGGTAAGGATAGAGATCAGGTTGCTGTGGAACTGCAAATCGAACTCAATCGCATAAGTACTTGGTGTGATGAAGCTGGGGGAATGGTCAACCCAACAAAGGCAACAGTGACATGGTTCTCTTTGAATAATCATATTGTCAACACTCCAACACCAACTGTTAATCTGTGTTCAGAGACTGTGGAAAGAACGCAGGCAATGAATTACCTGGGGATACGTTTTGATCGAAGCCTTGCTTATAATGAGCACATAGACCAGGTGATAACAAAGGCCAAGCGGGGTTTGGCTGCGATGCGGATGATGGCGGCAGCAAACTGTGAGCAGCGCCATCTATGCCTCCTATATGAGGGGCTGGTCATGTCTGTTTTTGAGTATGCGATGGCAATCCTGACTCTCAGCCGTAAGCAGATAGAAAGGATGGAAAGGATACAAAACGAAGCTATGCGCATTATTCTTGGATGTACAAGAGATACAGCATGCAGGGCGATGCGCTAACCTTCTTGATTTTCCAACCATTGAAGAGAGAATACAAGTGTGCAGAGCATGTGCCTACCTCAGAGTTAACGCAAACTCACAACATCCACTGCATAGTGAAATTAAGAAGGTGAAGGGCAGCAGGTTAAAAAGAGGAAGGTCGTGGATGGGTCAAGCCGAAGACATTCTTCAACAGGTGTGTTCACTGGAGGACTTAGAACCTGGCGAGGAGTGGGTACAAGTGCCAACAGATTTCTGTACGTCCTTTTCAGTTTGCATCCAACTAGACAGAAAATGCAGACAAGAAAATCCGGCTGCTGTGGAGGCGGAAGTACAAGCGTTGATTTTCGAGAATTCGCTAGACGGTGATGCTGTCATCTACACAGATGGGTCGGTCGTCCGACATGTGAGAAGCTCATGGGCCTTTACGGCTCGGGCCGGAGGGAGAATTGTGAAGGAGGACTCTGGTGCTTTTGTTGAGACCACAAGTAGCCTGACTATGGAAGTCATGGCAGTAAGTAAAGCAATAACATGGCTCGAGACACAGACATTCACTAGGGCATGTTTCCTTAGCGACTCAATGAGCATGCTCAAGAGGATAGAGATGGGGTGGATCCGAAGAGAGTGGTTGCTGTCTCTGGAGCGGTCTCGGCTGACAAAGATTAGTTTCATCTTCGTGCCAGAGCATGCGGGAGTACAAGGAAATGAACTGGCTGACAAGCTCGCAGGTAAGGCTAAGATAGAGGGCGGACGCGCCATGGACCAGGCTGACATTCTGAATGCTCTACGAGAAGTAAGACTTGTGCGAGAACCAAGTGATGACTGCGAATCTACAACCATGGTCAGACTGCGAGAACAGCAAATTAAAAGAGGTGTGGCCAAACAAGAACACTACGCAGGAAGTTAAAGAAGATTGATAAACCAACAAATAACTGGTGTCGTTAGCCGCTACACGCTGCGGGATTTGCTGAGGAGAGGATCCGAGCACTTATGGACTGAATGTTTCGATGTGCAATGAGGATGATCTGTCGACTAACTAACTAACAAATATTCCACTCACTGTTGTCTGGATTTGCAGTGATAGTCTATGTTCTTCTCTCAATGGAGTTCGTTCTGGAATAGTTTTCAGGGGGATATCAACTGTGGACTGATCGGTGTTTTTCTGCAGTATAGTTTGACCTGGTGGATAAAACTACTTCTTTTCAACCGCCCCATAGCTAGGTTTTCAAATCGATCCTTCATACGGTGGTTTGGTAAGCTGAGGAACTTTTCTGCTTGTATTAGCCTTTTCGTATCTCTGCGCTCTCTCAGTGCGTGTGTCCTCCCCATTTCTCCATCTCCACTATAGGGGTTGAACTCATCCCTCCTGTGGTGACTCTAAGTGCTTGATCTTTCACCTTGTGCAGCTCTTATAGTGTGGTTTTTGATGCTGAAAAACCACGCAGTTTACCCATATTCCAAATGTGGTCGTATGCTCTGTTGATAAACTTTGTTAAGTATTTTCCCACTGGCTCATGGTAATGAACCCAGGAATTATCTCCTGTTGGGAGTCTCCGTGGCGGAGTGGTCAAGGCGTTTCACTCGGGCTCCGAAGGTTGTGGGTTAGATTCCGTTCCGCGTTCTTCGGTTTACGAGTGAATTTTTTCGGAGACTCCTGTGTGTCGTCGCTGGAGCTGCGGAGTTCCTGCTTTGTGCGACTCTTTCCGCGCTGCGGAAAGAGACCGAGCCATATGAGATAAAAATCCGGTAGCAAAGAAGTCGACCCTGTCGACTTTTAAGCGACTTTTATCTCTTGTAACAATTGTCTACAGGAAACCATCACCATCTGCTTCAAAGTACTGCAACCGTTCTTGACAAGCGTTAATGCATGTTGTTTATTATTATTATTATTATTATTATTATTATTATTATTATTATTATTATTATTATTATTATCATCATCAATTCGTGAGTAAGCTACCGTGGCACCCACTTGCAGACACTTTGCGGTACTGTAGCACATCATGGATGATGTGGTGTGCTGAACCTTGACTGATGTCAAGATGTGCGACAATGTCACCCACAGTCAATCGGCGGTTTTCCTGTATGAAGCCTTCAATGGTTGCAGTCGACTCTGGGGTCACTACTCGGTATGCCTGACCCGGTTGTGAACAGTCCGTCACAAAGCCATGCCGTTTTGAAACTTCCTACTCAGTGTTGCCATTTTAGTACTTTTCGCGCTCAATTTAGTGCTTTTTCAAGTCAGTTAGTGCGAAAATTTTCCTGTTAGCGCGGCCTCGTAAATTTAGTGCTCTATAAAATATTTTTGGTGCTTTTTGGGGGGTGGGTAAAAATTACTTTAAAATTCATTTTGGGAACACTAAAAAGCCGAATTTGAACTGAAGCGAGGGAGTAAAACAGTCTTAGTACGTTACTGCGCAATATTCAACTAATTTAACTCCCTTTAATAGCAGACTACAAGTTTCCCGATGAGAAAGAAATTCGTGGAAGGTGCATCCAATTTTTAATAGAGCTATTGGCACAGCTGCGTTTACGTACACCCGATAACGTTTCAGTGTTACAGTCCATGTCATGTCTTAGTGGAAGTGGATGTCTACAGCCAATGAAGCCCTGTATATTAGATCTTGCTAAAATGTTTGTAGAAGATGCAGCTACTCTCACCCGCATCGATTGTCCAGTGGAGAAAACTTCATCATATGTGTCAAAGTGTTGGACAGGACATAGTTAGGACAAGGGACAGAAGAGGGGTAAGGACATAGATAGGACGTAGATAAGGACCTTTACAAGGGAGTAGATAGAGTAGAGACAGAACGAAAGCTATAACTTAGAACAGTTATAAGACAGGACTTAGATGGGGACACGGACGTGTCATATCTAGGACATAGCAGGACCAACCCCGAGGATAGGGCGGGGGGTGCTAGCTCACGGGATAACACCCGTAAACAGACTAAGCAGTAGTACAACCCAAGGTTGGCATGAACAAGACTACTGTACTACGTGACGAATAGAACAGCACGGGGGTTTTGCTGACCGCACGGGATTTAGGACGACCAGGCCAGCGAGCCGAGTGAACTCAGGCAGACGGGACAGGACAGTCTTCCAGACAGGACATATGTGATTTTTCCGAGAGCCAATATGTAGTTTACGCGGGAGCAAGTTACAGATAGCGAGAGTTGAGTTTGTATCTGATTGTGTATGAGTATTGTGAAGAAAGGCGACCACTGTATATTTAGACAGGCAGTCACCGCCTGGTCATGATTGTATAAATATATCAGGTTCGCCAGAATAAAACTGTATAAATTCCATCCACGCAACTAACGTGTTTTTGAGGTGTGGATGAAGTAGCGAGAGTGCCTGTATGCAATATAAGATGTTGACAATATGCAGTGGACACAGACCTCTGACACACTTGGACTGTGGGCAGACATAGCCTCATACAGGGATGCCACCGGTGAAAATCCTTTCCAAGATCTTACAGATTTAGCTTTAACTCTGCTCATTTTACCTCATTCTAATGCGGACGTGGAGCGTATTTTCAGTCAGATGGGAGTTATAAAATCAAAATTACGGAACAGACTGAGCATCAAGAGTTTGACAGCTGTTTTGACTATTAGATATGGAATGAAAAGATATGGCAAATGCTGTCATGATTATAAACTACCCACGGATATTCTACGAAAAATTGGATCATAGGAGGCATATACATGTTTCTTTCAATCATCCTCCCCATCCTCATCATCGCAGGAGCAAACACAGCAGGAAATAGCTACAGAAACTGAAGAGGAGTTGTTTGACTGAGATTTGGCAGATCTGGAATAAACTTCATTCTAATATTCAGTGATAATAGTAAATTATAATGTGCTACTTTATAACATTTTGAATGAATACCGCCAGGGCTTGTTTTAGTGATTTCCAAAAAAAATAGTATTGCAATTTGGTGCTTTTTTTGGCTCGAAAGTAGTTCTGATTGGGATTTGGCGGATCTGGAATAAACTTCATTGTAATATGAAGTGATAATAATAAATTATACTATGCTACCTTGTTACATTTGTAATAAAAACAGTTGATGCTTTATTTTTGGTCCTTCCTAAAAACATTTTGGTGCTTTTTAGTGCTGTTTTGGGTCGATTTTGGTGCTTTTTCATCAAAGGGAGGTGGCAAAACTGTTATTCTACTCCACTCATACACTTTCTGAACTGACATACATGCATCACCGTATTGGACCTTCATTTGCTGATGAACTTCTATAGGTTTCACCCCTTCACTGATAAAATAAACGGATAACAGAACGCTGCTCCTCTTTGGTGCATGTCTAAAGTGGGCGGCCATCTTTAAACTGCCCTTATGACGTCACCATGTTAGTCATGTGCTTAACACTCTTGACACCCTTAACAACAATATTGACAGGTTACACGATAATGGCTTGTTTATTTTATTTTTTTATTTTTAATTTCTATCACAGTTTTAATGTTTTCTTTTGAAGCCACCTCGTGTGTGTGTGGGTTTGTGTGTGTGTGTGTGTGTGTGTGTGTGTGTGTGTGTGTATGTATGTGTGTGTGTGTGCGTGTGTGTGTGTGTGTGTGTTATTACGTAATTTTGCAATTTTGTGATAGTATCAATGCCACGGTTGGGTAAGGATTTTATCACTTTCGTTATTACCTTATTCGAACCAGCAGCCATGAATTGTTTCGTCTTGTTAATAACCTTCTCTACTTGAGCCTTTAATATGTTTGGTCATCTTGAGTATTATACAGTATTAGTGTATTTCACGTGTTGCCCCGGAATAAATCTACTGTGCATTCTGTCCATCTTTTTATTATCTCGTCATTATCAACCATCAACCATACTCTTCTCTATGGCAGTGAAACCTGGACAACTTACTCACACCAAGAGAACAACTTAAACAGCTTTCATATGCGGTGTCTGCGAAGAATTCTTGGTATTAAGTGGCAAGACAAAATCACAAATACTGAAGTATTGGAAAGATCAGGTTGTGTGACAGTTTATTCCATGCTCAGTCTTCGTAGACTTAGATGGATAGGACATCTTAGGAGGATGGATGATGGTAGAATACCAAAGGATATCTTTTTTGGTGAATTACAGATGGGTAAGAGATCTCAGGGTCGGCCTCTACTACGATAAAAGATGTGTGTAAGCGGGACATGATTGATACAGGCATTGATAATGCACATTGGGAGCAAGTCGCCGCTGAACGTGTTGCATGGAGGGCAAATATCAGAAATGGAATAAAGTCAAAGGAGAAAATTATTGCAGAAAAGTCACACACCAAGCGTTTGAGACGTAAGATGGTGCATGATGGTGGAAATGACCACGTGTTCACATGCACCCACTGTGAACGGACATTTACAGCGCAAATTGGCCTTATCAGTCACACTCGCTACCGCCATAGTTAAAAGTTATTATGCCTTTTTAAAGCACAAACTATCGTCTGTCAAGACGGCAAGGTGCCAATGATATGATTATCAACCATAATTTCTTAATCTTTTCCTCTGATACAACAAGTTCCTGTTACATTATTGTTCTTGTTCGTAAATCATTTTATAGTTCATGCAATTCTGTTGAGTTGTGATGTTTTTTACTAGATCCTCTATGTCCTTACATTTTATCTGAATCTACGCTTCTATAGCAATACAGCACATGTGACTATTTTTCAGTCTATTAGTGTATATTCTGGAGTGTTCTTTGCTTTCTTTCTTTCTTTCAGTCATTTTGCCTCCAATCTCTGTGTGCATGCAGGCCTACAAAATGTGCTCTCGTCACAGGCCCAAAGCTGAAAACTGCTCCGGGGAGATTAAAGATTAATTAAACGAAATAGTTTTTGCACACATATTAGGTATTTAAGAGATTCGGTGCCAAACAAAAAGTCAAGCGTATCCAAGCGGAGGTGACAGATGAACAAATCCTGAAGTAGCTCCAAGAAGAGAATCTCCAGATCCGATTCTTGAACGCGGAGCGGCTCCTCGCCTACTCCAAGATTCCTACAACCTTGGCGGTGGTGACGACAGAGGGCAAGCGAGATGCCTATCACAATATCAATCAACAAGAAAATAGCAACAGCCAGAGAGATTCATCCTAAAGAGTCACGCAATGTTCAAGATGCCAGAGAGCCGGCCA
>JACEFZ010005599.1:310000-312500 GCA_014155875.1 Cepaea nemoralis | reverse complement strand
ATGTTCCCGCTATGATACTCCAATGTTCCCGCTGTGACGACATGCTCCAATGTTCCCGTTGTGACGACATACTCCAATGTTCCCGTTGTGACGACATACTCCAGTGTTCCCGCTGTGACGACATACTCCAATGTTCCCGTTGTGACGACATACTCCAATGTTCCCGTTGTGACGACATACTCCAGTGTTCACGTTGTGACGACATAATCCAGCGTTCCCGCTGTGACGACATACTCCAATGTTCCCGTTGTGACGATATACTCCAATGTTCCCGTTGTGACGACATACTCCAATGTTCCCGTTGTGACGACATACTCCAATGTTCCCGTTGTGACGACATACCCCAATGTTCCCGTTGTGACGACATACTCCAATGTTCCCGTTGTGACGACATACTCCAATGTTCCCGTTGTGACGATATACTCCAATGTTCCCGTTGTGACGACATACTCCAATGTTCCCGTTGTGACGACATACTCCAATGTTCCCGTTGTGACGACATACTCCAATGTTCCCGTTGTGACGACATACTCCAATGTTCCCGTTGTGACGATATACTCCAATGTTCCCGTTGTGACGACATACTCCAATGTTCCCGTTGTGACGACATACTCCAATGTTCCCGTTGTGACGACATACTCCAGCTTTCTCCTTCTCACGACATGCCCATAGAATGTGGTCTGTTTACTTCTGATGCGATCAACCAGTTCTCATTGTGGGTTAACTTCTTCTGTTTACTTCTGATGCGATCAACCAGTTCTCATTGTGGGTTAACTTCTTCTGTCTTACTTCTGATGCGATCAACCAGTTCTCATTGTGGGTTAACTTCTTCTGCTTACTTCTGATGCGATCAACGAGTTCTCATTGTGGGTTAACTTCTTCTGTCTACTTCTGATGCGATCAACCAGCTCTCATTGTGGGTTAACTTCTTCTGTTTACTTCTGATGCGATCAACCAGTTCTCATTGTGGGTTAACTTCTTCTGTCTACTTCTGATACGATCAATCAGTTCTCATTGTGGGTTAACCTATTTCACTATATCTTCATTGCTCTTTCTATCTATACGCCGAGTTCTCATCATTCGTTTATGAAAACACGTCTCGCAGTATCCACTTAATTCCTCACTTGTCTGCTAATTGTCCATGATTTCCTTCCGTACGTCAGAATTGGCTCATTATAGCCTTTAAGATCGTTTTTCTTCACATCGTTTGAAAACTATAAATTGCAGAAAATATTCTTCACCTTGTGTGTGTGTATCTACATTGTGTTAAAAACTGTCTTACACACTCGGGTAAGAAATATGATAGAAATATAAATGTAAGCAGTGCAGTGGAAGCGTTACATGGTCATACATTAAGCTGGGAAGTAAAACATAAAAATGATGTGAAATATAATCGTATACGCTTTTTGTGAAGTAGCACTGCTGAAATTACAATTATCTAACCGGTTTATTTTCCAAAAATTACTTTGTTAGATCTAATTTATGTACAAGGTATTGCTGATGATAAAATCATAAAATGACTTCTATGACAATTCTATTTAAGTTCAGTAAAACCATTCTTGGTTTCCAGAATGACAGGAGGCGGGTGCCCGTCCCAGCAAATGACATCCCCGTTGCATGAGGTATACCGGAATCTGTGAACGACAACAAGCTGTTAGTAATTATGGAAGAAAATGAAATATAGTTTCGGGCCGCAGTTCTCCCTCGTGCCGTATTCGTAGTAGTTTGGTGGCTTGCACGCTCGTCTGTTGGCCTGATGGACATGTGTTTGATTCCCTTTAGATGCATGGATTTTTTTTTCTTTCAACTGTCTTGGGTTGCCTGCCTTAAATTGGTACCAGGAAATGGAGTGGAAAGTAAATGGGTCGGCTTAATATTGAGAAAATCACCTAAAGAGTGACGATCTATTTATAAGGCCAGGACCGTATACTCTAAAGTCATACCTAAGACGAGAAAATGGATCCTCTTCTTTTTACTTTACTCTAGACGCCGACAGTCGAGAATTTTTTTCGGGCACGTTATGAAAAGAAATAAACTAGATTCGTGACAACTTGCAAGATTGAGGGGAAAAGAACAAAGGGAAGCCAGAGAGGTAAATACCTAGATGGCTTGGACTTAAGGCATAAGTGAGACAAAAATCAAAACTGATCCACAACTCTAGTGATCGTTAGAGATGGCGAAACATGACCGACCACGCTTTTCGGCATGCCACATGATGAATAGGTGTGTCCCTGAATTTCGACGGAAGTCGAGAAGATGTGAAATAGTGTTCAGAAATACACAAACGTATATAAATATTGATAGAACATACGGATAGAGTTACAGAAACACATAGGCAGATTGATGTACTCAGTGCCCCACAGATGCACAGTCAAACAGATAAATGAAACATTTTGAATTGTTTACTAAAAATGACATAATTCCTTGATGTCTCATGTGTTCATTATCGTGTGCCACACCGATAGATTTGACAATTCCATTTCTTCTTCTCCTTCTTCTT
>JACEFZ010005599.1:302500-307500 GCA_014155875.1 Cepaea nemoralis | reverse complement strand
AAGAACAACAGATTAAATGGTTCGGCCACCTCACAAGAATGTTATGGTACCATTTGCCACAAAGAGCCACAATGAAGAAATATAATGGATACAGAGCAACTGGAAGACCATGTAAACGATGATGTGATGGTATCAAGAGCAACATTACAGAAAAAATACTAACTTGCAAAGAGCTTTAATAAGGTCGCATAAAAGATCTTTACAGCTCCCCCAAACATTTCCCTGAAGTAAATGAAGGAAGACAAGAGGAAGAAGAAGTGATACGACGAGCCCAGAAGTAGAACTCTAGTCTGACCGCTGCTCATTGCATTATCAACGCATTTACCTATCAACCTCGCTAACGTGCCTGAATGAGATACGTGACATAGAGTGAATGCAGACACCCTGTGTTTGCAACTAGCCATTGCAGTCTCGTCTTACATGCCCCAATACTTACGATTTGTTTGCCTCATCATACTTAATGGTCAGTTCATGTGTGTGCTCCTGTGCTTCTTCTGTGACCACGTGAATTGTTTCTCCAGCTTGAAGTAAACTGAACTCCTCAAGACTTATACTGAACTCGTGTGTGTGTTCACCTGGGGGATCCTGGACTGTTACAGACATCTGTGAAATAATCAGAGAGAAGTGCCCATGTTATGATGACTGGAGCTGTCAAGAATTTTCTCTCGTTGTTTCACTCTCTCTCTCTCTCGCTCTCTCTCTCTCTCTCTCTCTCTCTCTATATATATATATATATATATATATATATATCCATCCATTGGCACCTTGCCGTCTTGACAGACGATAGTTTGTGCTCTAAAAAGGCATAATAACTTTTAACTATGGCGGTAGCGAGTGTGACTGATAAGGCCAATTTGCGCTGTAAATGTCCGTTCACAGTGGGTGCATGTGAACACGTGGTCATTTCCACCATCATGCACCATCTTACGTCTCAAACGCTTGGTGTGTGACTTTTCTGCAATAATTTTCTCCTTTGACTTTATTCCATTTCTGATATTTGCCCTCCATGCAACACGTTCAGCGGCGACTTGCTCCCAATGTGCATTATCAATGCCTGTATCAATCATGTCCCGCTTACACACATCTTTGTATCGTAGTAGAGGCCGACCCTGAGATCTCTTACCCATCTGTAATTCACCAAAAAAGATATCCTTTGGTATTCTACCATCATCCATCCTCCTAAGATGTCCTATCCATCTAAGTCTACGAAGACTGAGCATGGAATAAACTGTCACACAACCTGATCTTTCCAATACTTCAGTATTTGTGATTTTGTCTTGCCACTTAATACCAAGAATTCTTCGCAGACACCGCATATGAAAGCTGTTTAAATTGTTCTCTTGGTGTGAGTAAGTTGTCCAGGTTTCACTGCCATAGAGAAGAGTACTAAGGACACAGGCTTGATAGACAAGGACTTTTGTTTTGGCAGTAAGCTTCCTGTTCTCCCAGACTCTTTTTCTTATCCTGTTCATTGTTGTTGCTGCCTTACCAATCCGGATGTTGATTTCCTGATCTAGGGATAATTTGCTATTTACCACTGATCCTAGATATGTAAAATGGTCTACTATCTCTAGTTCGGCGTCGTCAATAAAGATTGATGGTACCCCATGTGCACCTTGTGACATAATCTGTGTCTTCTTTTTGCTAATTGTTAAACCAAATTCAGAACAAGCATTGGAGAATGCAGATAGTAGACATTGCAATTCTTCCTCAGAGTGGGTCGTAACTGCAGCATCATCTGCAAAAAGCAACTCTCTGATCAGTACCCTCCTAATTTTGGTCTTAGCCTTCAATCTCTGAGCATTGTAGAGGCCGCCATCTGAGCGTGAGTGAATGTATATACCACCATCCTGATCACGAAATGCATATTTCAGTAGAAGTGAAAAGTATATTCCAAAGAGGGTGGGAGCTAGTACACAACCTTGCTTAACTCCACTCTTGATTTCAAATTCTTCAGAAGTTGCACCATCAAACTTGATTATACCCTTCATGCCTGTGTGGAACGATTCCACAATGGACAGAAGAGTTGGTGGGCAGCCAATCTTCTTTAGTGCCTTGAACAGACCCTCACGACTGACCAAATCAAATGCCTTTGTGAGGTCGATGAAGGCAATAACAGTGGTTGATTCTGTTCACGGCATTTTTCTTGCATTTGTCGCAATGAGAATATCATATCAGTGGTAGACCGGTTCTGTCGAAAGCCACACTGTGATTCGGGGTAGACTTGATCTCCTAGGACTTGAAGTCTGCGCAGAACAATTCTGGCAAATACTTTTCCAACAATACACAGAAGTGAGATACCCCTATAGTTGTTACAGTCGCTCCGATCACCCTTGTTCTTGTACAGCGTTATGATGTTTGAATCTTTGAAATCCTGTGGGACTTGTCCTTCACGCCAGCATAGCTCTATTAGCTGGTGGATCTGTAGAGTGAGTGTGTCTTGCCCACTCCTGATAACCTCTATTGGAATCCCATCCTTACCTGGAGCCTTGCCAGATGCAAGTTCATTTATAGCACACTTAACTTCTGTTATGGTGGGAAGTGTGTCCAGGTGGTCAAGAGTTGGCAGAGCCTCTATGGCGTTAAGGGCATCATCCGCTAGCTTGGTCTCACTTGAGTAAAGCTCCAAATAGTGCTCTACCCATCTGTCCATCTGCTGTTTCTTATCAGTGATGATTTCTCCAGTCAAGGTTTTCAGCGGTGCACTTCTTTTGATCACTGGACCACAGGCTTTCTTTATTCCTTCATACATGCTTCTTATGTCACCCTTATCACTTGCGATTTGAATGGACTCACATAACTTGATCCAATAATCATTTGCACACTGCCTGGCAGCCTTTTGCACATCCTTCCTAGCTTGCCTAAGCTCACTCAGAGTGTTACGCGTTGGTCTTTCCTTGTTTCTTAAGAGAGCTTTCTTCTTCTTATCAATCAAGGGCTGCAGAGTCTCGCTGTTGGCCGCAAACCAGTCCTGCCTCTTATGATCCACAGTGCCGTAAACCCCTACGGCAGTTTTATAAAGAGTTTCCTTAATTTGACCCCACTTTTCATTTACTGTACAATTTTCTGGTGTATCAGTGAAAGCGTCTTCAAGTTGCTGTTGAAACTGAAAGCACTTTTCAGGATCATGAGTGTTAATAATATTAATCCTGGGGCTAGATTTGTGTTTAGCGGTGTAGATTCTCTTTGGTCTCAGTCTAACTCTTGCAACAACCAAAGAATGATCTGTATCACAGTCAGCACTGTGGTAACTACGAGTCAATGATATATGGTTCAGATGTTGTCTCCGTGTGATGATGAAGTCCAGCTGGTGCCAATGGCCGGATCTTGGATGTTTCCATGTGACCTTATGCATCTCTTTTGTTTTAAAAAAAGAGTTTGTAATACATAGGTCATTACTGGTGCAATGCTCCAGCAGCCTTTGCCCATTTTCATTCATGCGACCGATGTTGTATTTTCCAAGGGACACTGGCCATGAACTCGAGTCCTTGCCCACACGAGCATTGAAATCACCGAGCATATAAATGTAGTCAGATTTTGGAACTACCTTGATCACGGAGTCTAACTCCTCATAGAACAAATCCTTCACATCATCAGAGGAATCGAGTGTCGGTGCATATGCAGTAATAATGGTGGCAAACCCACAAGAGGTTGCCAAGCGCAGGGATAATAGTCTTTCATTTCCTACTGCTGGAATTTCAATCATTCCCAGTAGCGAATTCTTCACTGCAAAGCCCACACCGTGTTGCCTTTTTTCTGCCTGCCCTCTACCCTTCCAGAAAAAGGTGTAGTTGTTTTCCCTGAGTGACCCTTCCTCAGCGAGGCGAGTCTCCTGCAGGCCAGCAATATCAATGTTAAGACGATTGAGTTCGGCATCAATCACAGCCGTTTTTCTCACATCGTCAATATTGGTCAAGTCAGTGGAAAATCCTGGACACATGGTTCTCACGTTCCAGGTTGCAAGCCGTAGCTTGAGGTTTCTATTTTTATTTTTGTTTGTACCTGGTGCATTGGTTTTACAGCCTGCGATTCAGATTTTGTCCTAGCCCCAAGCACCCATTGAAGCAGGCAGGCTGTGGCGGATCAGCACCCAATTGGCTGGGGGCTGCCCAGCTTGAGGCGGGCGGTAGCTGATCAGTGACACCTATAGGTGTCTCCCACCGTCAGAGGCAACGCGTGGCGCCCCATGTCTACGCCAACTGACAAGGACTTATAACCCGTAACAGTTGCCTCTCGCTTTGATTCCGAGACCAGTAAAGACCAGGGATGGAGTTATTGCCTCTCCATAGCACAAAGCCTGGGCTGAAATATAGAGATCATGTGTTGCCCATGCAGCATGATCCCTCTCTCGGCCTGCCTAGTTCACTCCAGAGGAAAGGTAACACCCCTACATCTGGAACAAGACAAGCTGCAGAAGCTGCCGGATCAGCAAAGCAATGCTCTAACTGTCCGCCTGTCGGAGCTTCGATCCTAGACCAGTCGCCAACCAAGGCTTAGGGCCTGGTCTGCCCTGCCATGACAATTTTGTCTTTAGGTTGCATTTCCTCGCACTAGGGTAAGGCTTGTACCCTCCCAATTGCGCTCTTCCGCCCGAAGCCGTTGGCACAATGTGGGGTGTCGGGTTTGGTAAGCGCCGCCCAACGTTCGGCGCTAACAGAAACCAGGTAGTACCGTCTACTGTTATACGGTAGCTCAGTCATATCTGACTAAGACCTGACTGAAATATATATATATATATATCTATATATATCTATATATATATATATATATCGATCTATCTATCTCTTCATCTCTATCTCTCTTCATTTCTCTCTCTCTTCAGCTCTCTTTCTGTTTGCCTATATACCAATGTGTCTGTCGACCTATCTACATACCTGCCTGCCTGCCTGCCTGCCTGCCTGCCTGCCTGTCTGTCTGTCTGTCTGTATGTCAGTCAGTCAGTTAATTTGGCTATCTGTCTCTCCGCCTGACCCTCTTTCTACCCATGTACCCTACCATTG